>CALYCR020002577.1:0-11274 GCA_944470395.2 Schistosoma turkestanicum
CTTATTTATCTTGTTTCGGATACTCTTCGGAGTAATTGTAACCTAGAAGGTGCATCAATTCCAGGTACTGCTTTGTATTTCCATTTTTTAAGTAATAAAGACCGTTTTCTCCTAGAAGTTTTGCTTTTTCTGGACCTTGGACTGGGAGATACGAGTTCAGGTTGCACTTATTGGAAACTATTTGAACTGCTACGGTTGAAATCCATTTACATTGAGGTCGATTTCATATTGTTACTAAGTAGATGTCGTAGTAACTCTGCCTTAACTATTTTCTCCATAACCCGAGATACTACCGAAGTTATGTTTGTAGGTCGATAATTTTCAACGTTCGCTGTAGGCCCAGATTTAATTATGGGGATTATATGTGTAGTCTTCCAGTTATTTGGGTAACACTCTGTGGAGAGTGATATACTTAAGTAGTGCTTTGGTTATATATATACTTGCCACACTGCTGCCTTTTTCCCTCTCTCTTTGCTCCCTTTTGAGAACCTCGTTCACGATAGGAAATCCATGGCGCCTCTAGGGAACATGCACCCTATGTACATGACTGTTTGAATCACAGCTGGTATCAAGCGCGTTCCGTTTGACCTTTCCCAACAAATTCACTATTGATCTCGGCAAATCGCCAAAAGAACCTATTGTGCACCTTCCTTATTTGTACTCTACTATTGAAAATGTAGCTGTTTTATACTGTTTCTGTCAGTGATATGGTGTAAATATGCTATCAGAAACTGACTCTTATACCCAATTTAACTGCTATAACTTTTACAGTAAATGTGAAAGCATTTGTGACAATTTGATCTAGCCTGTAGACGGCATGCCTCTTTTGACGAAGTTATTTAGGAATAAATATTATTATTATATCATACCTTATGGGTTATAATCATTGTTTACCCTAAAACGTTTCTCACTTCTGTGAGATTGTTACATCAGTTTTCGCCTTTTGTACAAATCACATGGACATGGGACAACCGTAATCTAAAAGCAAAAAAACTAATGCTGATGAATTTTAAGTAAAATATAATGCTCAGTTACTAAACAGATATTAAATATTGTTTTTTGACAGAGATGAACAAGAAATCGTCAGACCATTTATAGAATGATCAACTCTGCACTTACGTTTCATTGACTTGTTATCCTCACTGCAATTTATCACACTAAGAGACTTAAGAGAATGGCGTCTTCCCTAAAGTGAGGTTCGGATCGACAAAATGACCCCCATAAATTATCTCACTGGTCAAGATCTAGGAAGTTTCAGATAGATTCTTCCCGTTGCATGGTCCATAGTGGTTGTAATTGGATTTTCTACCGTGGCAGTTCAATTCGATTCCAATAGACGTATGTCGGACGCACTTCCCGATTTTGAATATAAAAACACAATAATTCTAGGGGAAAATGGTCTATTAATAGATAATAAATGGAAATACAAACAATACCTAACAAATTTTACGCCTTCCAATTCAAAATTACTCTGAATGAGTATCGAGGTTCCGAAGTCTAGGTGAACTCCTATACTGCACGATATCAATCCAAAAAATGTGGCGGTAGCCATATTAAAGATCGAATTTAAACAACATATGTACAGTTCAGAAGCAAACATAAAAACTTCAATATAAGTACAAAATATAGAAATAATAACAATATACAATGACAAATCTGAAACTGGAATCAAATAAAATAGCGAAATGTCAACAGAAAAAGTCCGTCATGTCATAACAAAAATATGTAAACATGGAGGGATTTTCCAAAAAACAAAACATTCAAAAAGGATTCTACAGTGGTAACCTGTGTATATATATATGTAAATCGCATTCAGCTACCGACTGTCCAGTCACACAGTCAGTCATAGATAGCCAAGAATTAAAAATCTCTGCATACTCTAAAAATAACTATCAAAGGTTTTACGGTCAGTATGCAGAGCTTTCAGGTAGTTCAGTGCTAAAATATTTTAATTTGTGTGCAGAATTCCTCAGTTTTTAATCTGACTACGATATATGAGCAACGGACTTAGTTATAATAAAGACAGTGAGATGTTGTAAAAGGTACGCTCATATTTAGTCTTTATAATAACTGTGCTGACGAGAACACTTTGGAATAGTTCTCAAGTCCTGAAAAAACTATCTGTTTGCTCGCGGTCGATTCCTAGTAGAATCACCTCATATAACACTCATACACGATATGACCTGAACAGTAAAATTGGCCTCCAGAAATCGAACAAACATTCAGGAATAGTCCTGTTCGTTTTACGGAAATTTTGAGCTGGTAGATGGTAGTGTGAACGACGCTCAGAAGCGTGATACACAATGGTTGCAGTGTCTAAAACGTACCACACGTAACATACCGGACTCGAAAAACACGGTCTCATCAATGAATTACTCCGTTCAGACAAAAGTCTACGGCGGCCAGTTACTATAGAGGTAATTCACCTGGTGTCACAAACTTGTTTATAAATCCAAGACGAATGCTGCTCTTGGAGTGCACAATGTGAAGGGACAAATCATCAAGTGTCTCCATAGTAAAGTCAGAGCATTGAAGAATGGACTGGGATGGATCAGAAATATCGGATTTCAGATGTAACTGAAGATTTTAATGTTTACTGAAAAGTGGTTGTCCTCGAAATCACGGATGATGGGATAAGGTCTTAAGAAATGAAACTTTTAAGGTGCAAAAGTGTACATAAAACAGGAGGTAAATTGGCACTATACATTAGTAGCTATATAAACCGTAACACTCCCAAGTGCGTAACTAAACTACGCAACTTTACCATGCTTATACTGCTCCAATATGAATGATACAAAATATTGGATAGTAGTGTTTTTCAGGGTCCTCTCATAAAAATTGAAATCCAGGGAACAACTTCCATAGAATAGGTCCAAAACTGGCTCATGCTAGCCACAAGAGGATCGGGACTGAAAAGTCAAGTGCATGACGCCACCAGAAAAATTAAGCATCCTCAAACTTGGATTATTTATAAACAGATGATGAGCTTGTGGTTGAAGATGTCCATGTCCATACACTAATAGGAATTTGTGATCACAGCACTTGAACATGGTCAAAAACAAAGAACCCAGGGAAGGGATTTAGGAAATGCAGCCTATCGGTGCTACACGGCCATGAGACAGTATCTTCTTCAAGTCAAATGGAAGAAAGAATGATCACTGACAAACGATGTGAGAAATCATTCAAAATGCTTTCCGACCAAATTTTCATCTGGCGACTGACATACTCGGAAAGAGAATAACATGGGTTAGGTGAGGCATATAAAGCTTGTTAAACGTGAAAAGGAAACACTGGCACTATTTGGAAGTTTCCATGAAGGGTTCTGATCGTTTTGTTTAGTTGGCATTGAGAGACATGTGTAAAGTCAAAGTTCGAAGCGACAGATGCTTCGAAACAAAGCTAGCAACCGAAATACAGGCAAATCAAAAATATCTTTATCGAATGACTACTCAGATAAAACCTACGAAATAAGGTGTCTGCGCTCCTAAACGTTCAAAAAGAATAGATCTTACCAACTTGGGTGGCTTAGAACTTAAATGCAAACTTCATCGACTTGCAAAAGAGGTACCTAAAAGTGTAGACTACTACTATAACCTCGAGTGAGCTGATAGCTTTAGGAATATCCCACCTACTCCGGGCTCTATGTGGAGATCAGTGTAGTACGTTCGAGGTGGTGAGTTTCGACACCAGGAGTATCACAGATGAATAACTTAGGTAAACTCATCTTCCTGATATTTATTGCTGACAGATCATATAAAGTCTGAGAAGATCAGGAAGAACATCCTATCCGAAGGAATACATCTAAGCTTCAAAGGGATCTTAAAATAAAACAGAAAGGGGTAATGGACAAACGATTAGTGCTTATGCAACCAAGATGATACTTCATGAACGTTCTACCCAATGAACTTCAAACGACTGGCGTCATCAGTTTCCTCCTAGATGTTGCCTCAGAGCACGATTTCATCCCAATATTCAAGAAGAGCCTGGAAACAACTTCAAACTACACAGTAGATGCGACCAAGTCTACGGCAACTCTTCATTGTAATCGAAGACAATTTGTTAAAATCATCCCACAGCTGTTACTAACTCTCTTCAACGCTTACGCACGCCCACAGCTTGAGGTTCACAACGTCGTCACAGCATTTCTCGGTTGGAGAGACAAGAGTCTCATCGAGCGAGTTCAGAGAAAAGAAACTAACCCAGTGATCAACTTATTTAATTAATTACATCTTTCTAAAATTGTCTTCTCCTTATCGTTTTTCAAATTATCTCATTATCACCCACACTGTAGGTAACTGCTCTCCAGCCTGATAATCTGATAGCTGCTGGCATTCGGAAACCCTACTGCCCTGAGACCAACGCACTCACGCAAATCAATGGATATTTTAATCCATAATATAGTTGACTGACTAGACCACTGTTGATTGGAAGCTTCTAGATGCCTTAAACCATAAAGAAATCAAATGAATAATACTATGTTGTGAAAAAGCTATTTAAAATTGTACAGTCTTATACTACATAGTGTATAAGAAGTCACGAATTACCATGACAACGCCCATATGTTTTTGAAGAGTTTGAATGGTGTGAAACGGAACTTTAAAGAAATCTATATGATTCATCAGTAAGCTAGGTCATGTCTTCAGACGTTAGTAAAGGAAAGCATATCTGTTCCAATGGTAAATACTGTTTTATATAGATGAACCAAGTATTATAATTGATTAATAATTCAGAGCGACACTTAACATTATATGATGCTGTGAACTTCCCTTACTCTGAAGTGAATGGCTCAAAGACAAGCAATATTTCAAATAACAGGAGAGGAAGTCCTGAAGAAAATGAAGGTAAGCTGATGTCGGTCTGACCTAAATGAAGTTAAATAAACCCTATCAATAATTGTAACAGTCACTTTTTAATCTCACCTGATTTTAATTATATAGGAGGCTTTTCTAAAAGTGTATTTGGTTACACAAAAGTTAAAAATTATCCGCACATTCATGAATGAAAGCTATAGGACTTTGAGGGACTACCAGATATTTTATTTTGACTAAAGTAGATGAATACTTTATTTCAAATATAACTGTAAGAACATTATACGTAAAAAAAAACCGTTAGATATATAGTTGAGGTTAAATTCCAATAATCTATGAAAAATAACAGGCCATTTCTCCTTGTTATAATTTTAAACAAGGAGTGAAAATATAAATCATTAGTCACTTTTGTTAGACAAAAGTTGTACGATGTGAAATATGAGCCAAAAATAATCGAATGACTTCCCGGTGTAAGAGCTACAACGCATAACATCATTTATTATCTCTACCTCGGTGATGGCATTTTCAGGTTTCAAAAGATCTTGACCTGAAATCGAATATTAATGAACGGGTTTCAAAGAAATCGACAGCGAAAGTAGTCTAGACAATCACTAACCATCTCATTCTGTTTCGTTTTCTATTGCCTGGAAACCTAAGATTACTAACAAACGCAACGATTTGGCAAGTTGGTTGAAATAGTAGTCAGTGAACGTGACATGATCAGATGCTCATTCGAGGAAGTAATATACTTGCATAACTATTCATAATCAACCACGGCAACGCTGTACACATTAGTTCAGAATCCACGGAAGGAAATCATGTTAGACACAAATCAAACAATATACTAAAATCGGAATTACAATCGTGAAACCTGAAGTTAAACAGAAACCTTCATCCGCTACTTTCGGTGAAGTTTTCGCTTTACTACTTTGTTGAAACCACGGTCTAAGGCTAAGACTGTAACCCGATGTACTTTCTTCACTCCTCAGCTCCAGATGTTGATCATATCAATTTCGGTGGTGATAAACAGTGCAATATTCCCAGAAGCATCAGGAGAGAGCTCGAATAATTGACTCGTCGATACCAAAGGTATGATAATTTTTCTGGGCTTCTGAGTTTGCGTAATGTACTGAACGAAATAGGATTTGTTCTTTATACGGTTCGTTTTGAACACGAAGAAATTGTTAGGCATCAATTACCAGGACTATTTATATGAACTAAGGATCATACCCATGCATACCGTTAAACCGCATGTCATTTCTCAATTGAAGATTGGACCATGTAATTATATATTGGTCATTGGAGAAAAATGTTATGACTACCGTTCCATTAAAGGTACTATTAACCGAAAACTGATGTCGTTTTAGCTGTTGGAAAATCTGGTTAGCCAATCTCGATATGAGTTTATGACCAAACACTCACTAGGTGCTCTTAGATCACATTGTTGAAAATGAGATATCGACCATTTGGTAATGTAATTTTATTTCACAAACAAATAGAAGAATAGTACTAATCTAAGAAAATCTGCCTCAATACTGGTTTCATGTTTTTAACGAATTCAAATCTTTTGAAATTGCATTTGATCGTTTATCATAATAGAAAAACCCAGGATGTGCACTTCATTTCAGAATTCATAAGCTGGGTACATCCGCACATCGATGTTGATATAGCACTCTGAGATTCCAAACCAATACCTTTCATTTCAAACACTTAACGTGTTATCCACTGAGCTACCGAGCCTAGCACACCAGTGGCTTGTTGAACACGTCTGATCTTTATGTACTAGCCTCGATTCATTTCCTTCAAATAAATAGTTATAGAAACAGCCATACTGAAAAAATTCGCATTGCATGCACACATACAAGCAAAGATTATTCAAAATCCAGTCCTAAATTAGGTAACTTAAGCCCTTCATTAGTTCCTTCATGGGGAAGTTATCATGACTATTGTAAAGTTTGTCTATAATTATCATAAAGCTAGTTCTTGTGTCATTAGTTTGTTGAGATAAACAGGACAGTTTGTTTTCCTGGGACTTTTGATGTTTTTGACATCACGGCGAAAGAATACTACCAAAATTTTGAATGTTTCCTTAATTAATAATTAATGGAGATATATTAAAAGATAGAAATACGTTTAACAATGCTTAATTCTATTTTTTTAGTAGTAAAGCTAATTATGATAGAGTTTCCTTATCGATCACAATTACTAACATGAGATACCGATTTTCTCCATCATCTCAAGTACAGCTAATGCCAATTTCGTTTTTATGCTAATTAAAGAGACAACGATATTACATAAGATATTGGTGTACCAGAGTTTCTCTGCTCTCTCACTGGATGTCAAAACTGTTTACAATGGCTATTGGTCCAATCTTTCTACAGTCTTAATCCTCAATCATACATGGAGAACTAAACATATTACTTAAATCTATCTTAAGTAATCTAACTACTGACTTTAATCATAAAGTTACATCGCTAACGTTATTATCATTATATGTCAAAGCTGCGGATTAACTGTATGCATGACTACCGCACATCAAAGATAATACAAACTTTTTAAAAACAAATAATTCCTTTTAAAAATTTTAATAGACAAATGAGAAGACGTAATAGATCAGAAAAATGTGATGTATTTGCGCAATACATTTCGAATAATCTGGCTGCACATATACTTGTCAAGACATTCTATATGAAGAATCAATCAGTCAGTCAGATGCAACGTAGAACTTCGTACGTAAGTACATCAGTTCATGTTGCCATACCACATCAGCACAGAGATGCAATTGTCAATTCAAATCCAATAGTAGAAGAGCTAGTAAAAGTATTAGAAGTAATCGGAGAGGTTAGGATTAGAAGATATTATTCAAGAAGTACGATTCAACGATAAAAGTTTAGAAAGTCAAAACTAGAGGTGTTGAATAATCCAGAAGATTAGGGTTTGAGAGAACACGAAGAATAAATGCACCGGCGCCATTGCGAACGATTTTGAGCCATGTCATTCAAGGTCTCTAACCATCGATTATTATCATCTCGCTGATCCCAACCAGGTAGTCGACAAATGCCGACATGCCTAAGTCCACTCGTTAATGATTTCATGGATTTCTGTCATGTTTTGGTTTGGCCGCCCCTAACTTTCTTCCAACGTACTCCTACACCACAAAACAAAGCTCTTCGAGGCAGTCGGTGGTTAGGCATACGCAACACGTGTCCCAACCACCTCAACTGATGAAGTTTCATTACTTCATCTATTGATCTGCCATTCTTACCTAGCACCCGCTTCCTAATAACAGCATTGCTCACTCGGGTGTCTCACGATATACGAGCAATGCTTCGAAGACATCTATGATCGAAAACCAGTAACCTACGAGTATCTTCTACTCTGACTGGCCATGTTTCACAGCCATTAAGTAAGACGGAGCGAACTGCTGCGCAGTACACTCGTCCTTTAGTCAGCAAACGGATATCTCGCCTACGCCATAAGTGACGCAGGTTGGCAAAAGCCAATCGAGCCTTCTGTATCCGTGCTGAGATTTCGTCAGTCTCCAGGTCATCAGCACTGATAAGACTCCCACGATAAGTGAAGCGGTCTACACGTTCGACTACTTCACTCCCTATCACTAGTTCAGGTGCCGATGAAACCCAATCACGAAGATACATTTTGCATTTCAAGGGGGAAAACCGCATCCCAAACATGCTTGCATTGTTGCTTAGGGTGGTCAGAAGACTCTGCATTTTGTCAGCGTCTTCACCAAGTAGGACAATGTCATCGGCATATTAAGCGAGCCACCTAGTAGAAGGTCTACTACTGAAAATTCAGACGAGGATAAGGTTATATCTAGGAGCATGTCTATGATAAAATTAAACAAGTATGGAGAGAGTGGACATCCCTGACGGACACCACTTGAAGTGGAGAATTCCGATGACAGTTCGCCATAAGCTCTCACTCGACCAGTGGTGTTCGAGTAGAGAGCTTTCAATGATACACTGCCACAGAACCTCACGATCCACTGAGTTGAATGCCGCCTTAAGGTCTAGGAAAACAACTATTGTAGGACGCCTAAATGTGTGTCTGTGTTCCAGGACCTGTCTTAGTGTGAAAATGTGGTCTATACAGCCACGTCCAGGTCTGAAACCAGACTGGTTTTCTCTAGTCTTCTCTTCACGGGCGTTCGTTAAGCGCCGAAGTATTATTGAGGCCAATATTTTAGATACTATACTAGTTAGACTTATTCCCCTGTGATTGTCACAAGAAGACTTTTGTCCTTTCTTATAGATTGGGACAGTTAGTGATTGAGACCAGTCGGATGGGATTACGTCCAGTTCCCAGATTCTACCTAAGTTCTCGGTCAACCTAGCTGCTAAAATTGGACTCCCATCCTTAAATATCTCAGGGGTCAGTCTATCAGGACCTGCAGCTGGCCCTCGTTTCAGATTTCCTAACGCTTTCTCAACTTCATTAAGACTTGGGGGACTTATCTTGATTTGCCATTCAGGATGACTGGAGATCGTGGGTAACTGAAGAGTGGCTCGAGGCCAGTTGAACTGATCCCTAAATTGTTCTGCCCATCGATCCAGTCTCCTGGATAATAGTCCCGTCATTTTCCGAGATAGTTTCACTTACGCTAGGATTCCTAATGTCAGTTTCCTTGATAAGTTGGAAAAGTTGTCTACTGTTGCCGATCGCCACTGCCTTTTCCATCGAATTTGCTTTCGCCACCCACCACTGTTCACGGTCGTGGCGCAGGCTTTTTATCAGCCTGCGCCTAAGATGACTACGCTCTTCACCATGTTCAGAGCCAGGTGGGATGAGTTTTCGTGCATCCATCAAATCGGTGGATGCTACAGAGATCCATGGCTTCATCCTAGCCTTATGGTTAACCTTACTAGCAGATATCACTGCTGTTCCCACGGCCTTTTTGATATCATTCCAACCTGACTCCGGATGGAAATCAGTTGCATGGTCGCCTGTCTTTCTAGTTGTTCCTGAAATATATTCTTCGCCTTATTATCATTAAGTAAAACCCTAAGAGGCTTCCTTACGGTGTCTTTCCTACGTCCAGTTAGCCTCAAACAAATACGCGCTCGCACTAGGGTATGATCTGAATCTAAACATGTGCCCCACAACGAGCGACAGTCCTCTATCGAACCCCTCCATTGGTGAGTGCCTAATATTTTGGAGGTGGTTCGAAAGCTTTCTTTAAAACTCATCTTTCACCTCGTCTGAACTGCAGTCGATGGGGCATAGGCAGATATGACGAAGAGGCAACGGCGAGTGTCCCTATCTTTCCGAATTCTTACTGTCCCGTTTAGTCGGACAGCGCACATGCGACTATCTACTGGGATCCAGTCAAGGAGAGATTGTTCAGCTCTACGACTCAATGTTATGCCTACGCCAGCAAGACCCCTGGAGGCAGCATCAGGGTTTCCAGATACACGAAGAGTAAATCGAGCTGCTTCTTTATTTTGACAAGGAGAAATCAGAAAAATGACTATATGAGGATCCTGTATGCGCGTTTCACAGACGCAGCATACATCGATGGCACGAGATTCTAATGTCCTAGCTAATGATGCCTAATGCCCTATTTGACACAATGTCCGTACATTAAATGCTCCAACAAGCAGTCTAGAACGAGGTTTCAAGAGACCAGAAATGACGTTTCGTGAACTCGCATCGTTTGCATTAGCGGTGCAGTCAGATAAGGGAATGTGAGCATAATTATTTGTGGTGAGAAGAGTGGTATGTGCGGGCGTCGAAAGGACTTGATTATGACCGATTAGGTCTTGCGTGCTGTTACGGGTATGAGGACGGTTGTCACTTCCCGGCTGCCCACACTGTGGAAGCTTGTTACTTGAGGGACCCGAAAACGAAGGTAGATTAGTGTCTTGGAGACCTGAGAGCGTAACCGCGGAGCTCAAGGGAAAACTGCTTGAGGCCGGTCACGCACGGCCTTTTCATGAAAGGTTTTTTGAGTATTAGCGCCACTGTTTTTAAAGCCCTTATTGGGCACCCTTACCGCCGAATACGGAAACCCGTGAAGTAGGGTTAAGTGTAACAATTTTAGTGTCGACCTTTTCTAACCCTTCCTTCCTTGTGAGAAGGCAGCATCGCTGCAGATGCTGGTTGTCCGAGGGAAACACCTTACCTCTGTCGCAGCCCTCTGCAGTCAGCAGTACGACTTCGCCCTCAGACCTTTTGTAGCTGCTTTTAGTCTCATCGTTCTCCAATCGACCTGCCTGGCATGGTAGGACCTGCAGGAACATAAATTCCAGCCGGTATAGCTCGGTTGGGTCATCACGATAGGCAAGCTCGACCACCACGTCAAGGTAGCAGCTACAGTCGGGCTATATGAAGAATAATTTATTTAATTGACCTTATATTTTTTAATTGACCTATGTGAAGAATAATAAAAGGTCAGTTAAATAGAAGTTGAAATAGACATAAGGTGATAATTGTAAATGAAGGGGAG
>CALYCR020002582.1:0-16216 GCA_944470395.2 Schistosoma turkestanicum
GGGAGACTACAGTACACCTACAACAGTATCAAGGGACAACTAAGCCTGTGACCCATGACGGAATTTCAGAGCTAGTACGTCAGGTACAGAGCAACCACCTGATTAATGAAAATGATCGTCGTGCATTAATTACCGTGCTCCAACAGTTAAGTTCTGTGTTTAAGGAAAATGTTTCTGGAAATCGTACGAATACAGCTCAACAATCTATTTTTACAGGGGACCATATGCCCGTCCGGCAGCCGCCTCGCAGAGTACCCGTACACTACCGACCACAACTGGAGTCGATGATAAAAGATATGTTAGATAAAAAGATTATAGTCCCTTCATCGTCCCCCTAGGCGTCACCTATTGTTCTTGTGAAGAAGGAAGTTTCCTCTATCCGACGGTGTGTAGACTATCGACGCCTTATTGCCATCACTAAACGAGATTCTTTTACACTTCCGCGCATTGATACTACACTGGACTCCTTAACAGGTGCTTGTTGGTTCTATACCATAGATCTAGCATCTGGATACTGGCAAGTAGAAGTTCGACCGCAGGATAGAAAGAAAACTGCATTCGTAGTACCAAATGGTTTGTATGATTTTCAGGTAATGCCTTTCGCTATAACGAGGCCCCCGGCCTCTTTTCAAAGACTAATGAAAACATTATTACACGATATAACACCCCACAAATGTTTGATTTATCTTGATGACATTATTGTATATGGTAGCACACCTGAACAACACAATGCCAACCTGAAAGCTGTTCTGCAGCGTCTTAAACAACATAACCTAAAAGTAAAACCATCGAAATGCCGGCTGTTGCAGAAGGAAGTAGCCTTCTTGGGACATCGCATCACTGCCGAAGGAGTAGGCACAGATAAGGAAAAGACACGTGCTATTGTTAATTGGCCCCAGCCAAAATCACCTGAAGATGTTCGTAGCTTCCTGGGACTTGCCTCGTACTACAGACGTTTTGTCCGCGACTTTGCAACTTTGGCAGCACCTTTGCACCGGTTGACGCATAAAGGACGAAAATTTCTATGGACTAACGAGTGTCAACAGGCATTTGATATGCTAAAGGCACGGTTAACCTCCCCACCCATACTAGCCTTCCCCGACACTTCATCAGATGGAGGTGAATTCATACTCGATACGGATGCCAGTTCCTCAGCTATTGGAGCAGTCCTGTCACAAGTAGCTAAGGATCGTCAAGAGAGAGTCATCGCGTACGCCAGCCGCCGATTGGACAAGAGCGAAGCACGGTACTCCACAACACGACGAGAAATGCTAGCGCTAGTGAAATTCTTACAGCACTTTCGTCACTATTTACTTGGCAGACCGTTTTGTGTCCGCACAGACCATCGTGCATTGCAGTGGCTTCGTTCTTTCCGCGAGCCAGAAGGACAGGTGGCACGCTGGCAGGAACGGTTGCAAGAGTTCGATTTCACATGCGATTACCGGCCGGAGAATAGACACACAAACGCGGATGCTCTCTCTCGTATGCCGCTACCCACGGATACCGTTAATGCACTGCTAAGCACAGCCGTAGAGACCAATTGGCCGTCTCTGCAAGCAGCAGACCCGGATTTACAGATTATTTACCGAAGACAGCTATGTGGAAACAATAAGCAGTCTATGAAGGACTTGAAAGATCAATCCTAGGCAACTCGTCGTATTTGTACCAAATGGAGTAACTTAAAACTGTACGGGGACACGTTATTTCTAGTTAATGAGTCCAAACACCCCCTGCTAATAATACCACAAATAAAAACCCAGAGCATTGTAGAACAGGTTCATCGAGAACTAGGTCATGCAGGTGAACGAAGAACTGAACACGCGGTTCGCCAGCGCTTTTGGTGGCCATCTATTCACGAAGACGTTACTGATTTCTGCAAACATTGTAACACGTGTAGCCGCATAAAATCGCCAAAACACACACCACGTGCACCTTTGACTCCAAAGGCGACAACAGCACCACATCGGCGAGTTGGCATTGATATTATGGGACCGTTGACGACGACAAAACAAGGAAATCGCTACATACTAGTGATGGTGGATTATTTCACTAAATGGTGTGAAGCAGTAGCCCTTCCGCAACAAGATGCCCGTACTATCGCACAAGCGTTCATCAACCATTGGGTTTCCCGTCATGGTGCCCCACTCTCACTCCACTCCGACCAAGGCCCGGCCTTTGAAAGTCATCTCATTACCGAAATCTGCAAGTTATTAGGAATAAGGAAGACGCATACTACCGCATATCACCCACAAGGTAACGGGCTAGTCGAAAGGACGAATAGAACCATTAAAGCTATTTTACAGTCATTCATCAGCAGATCGTCCTCGGAGTTGTGGGATGAGGTGCTCCCTCAATGTATGCTAGCTTATCGAACGTCAATACATGGTTCTACGGGGTTCTCACCTGCCACCTTACTATTCGGTCATGAACTACGCCTCCCAGTAGAGATACAGTCGCCCTTGCTACCATATGAAGAACTAGAATACGTACCGTACATCCGTACTCTCCGAAATCGCCTGGCTGATGCGTACCGCTTAGTCAACATCAACTTACACAGGGCTAGTAGTCATCAAAAAGACATATATGATCGTCAGGTTCACGGACCAACGTATAAGGTTGGAGATCGTGTCTGGTTACGACGCCCCATGACGTCATCCGGGAGTTGCAGTAAATTCCACCGCCCTTGGCACGGCCCATTCGAAATCGTCCTCATCCGTTCCCCCACGACCGTTGTACTGCGTAATCTGCAACGCCCTCAGGACGACGTAATAACAGCGCACTATAACCAAATAAAGCTAGATCGAACAACAGTATCTGCCGATGCTCAGTTCATGAATCCACCGCCTGCTACCACTTTTTATGAGATACCACCTGAAGGGGGAACAGCATATCCTTGTCCGAGACCAGGCACTGAGGACAGTGCCTCCTCAGGAGAGGGGGTGGTGTTACAGAGTCAAAATCACCATGTATGATGTTGCTAACCCGTCCTGTTTTCTTTCTATTTCAGGGCGAGCAAACGTAAACACTTTGGAGGCCGAAGAACGGGCCCTGAGTGATCTGAACATACAGGATGACTCTTAAGACTTTGATACCATAGCAACCCTTCTTCTGTAAGATTCCGCGTGTTTCAATTTTTAAAAATAAACGAGTGCCGTGGCAACCACTTCTTGTTCTCTCTTGGTGTGAGGTGCTCTACTAACCTTGTGTGTTGTGATTGTAGATCCTACCCGTCTTTCAGTGCTTGCTGATTACACGTGCTACAGCACTAATATGATGGGAATCTCATGGACCCAGTATCAATAAAGCATACTTCAAAACAAAGAAAGAGGAGATTACAATGAAAGTCATCCAGTGTTATGCTACTACCAGTAACTACAATGATGACATTGAAGATCAGTGTAAACGGTGCAGACAACATCAAATAAGTTGGATACAGCCTTTCTTTCAGATATCTCAAATCTCAATAATAATAATATTTTCCCTTTTCGTTAAGGAGTCGCATTATAATTGCTTCACTTGTTAGTAGAATATCTCACTAATTTATCTATTTAACCATGTCTTGTGATAACCATTATTGGTCTTCGTATCATAAATTCTGTTTCAGTTTTTAAGGTTAAGTTTGGCATACGGTACTGGTAATAAAACTGTCATTAATCAACGAAGGCGGAACTGAGTTTATTATGATATTCAACCGAATAAACTTAAGCAGTAGGTCTCAACATACCTGAAGGAAAAAGCGAAATTCTCCGATGAAACACAACATGCAACAATCAAATCACTCTTGATGGAGATGTCTTGGGGGACGTTAACACCTTTACATATCTGGGCAGCATCATCGACCAGAAAAGTTGGACCCGATTCAGATGTGTGAGCGCGGATCGGCAAAGAAAGGGCTGCACTTCTACAATTGAAGAATATCTGGTACTCCAAACAACCTTCAACCAAAATCAAAATCACGATTTTCAATACAAATGTCAAGACAGTGCTACTGTATGGAGCGGAAAATTGAAGATCTACGAAAGCCATCATCCTGAAGATACAAGTATTTAATAACAGTTGCCTACGCCAAATACTTCGTATTCATTGGCCAGACACAATCAGCAACAACGTACCTAAGGGAGAGAACAAAGCAGATTCCAGTGGAGGAGGAAATCAGGAAGAAGCGGTGGAAGTGGATAGGACGCACACTAAGAAAGGCACCTAACTGCGTCACGAGACAAGCCCTCACATGGAACTCTCAAGGCGAAAGGAAAAGAGGAAGGCCAAGGTACAAATTACGCCGAGAAATAGAGAAAGATATGAGAGCAATGAACAAACATTGGACAGAACTGGAAAGGGAAGCCCAGGACAGAGTTGGTTGGAGAAAACTGGAGGGCGGCCTATGCTCCATTGGGGGTAACAGGCGTAAGTAAGTAAGTAAGTTAGTTAGTTAGTTTTGAGTTGTTTTGACTGTCCACACTGATAAATGAATTTATCATGGAACAAATGTGTTGTGTGTTTGACAACGGTTGATAAAAAATAGTGTTTGCGATGCATTTGATACAGAGAATATTAAAAGTGACTCAGTAGGAGGAAGATGAATTCACGGAGGTAATAACTCGAAAGAAATCTTGAAATGTCAAGATTTCAAAACATTTTACAGCGAAATTACAAATTGTTGATAAATCTGTTTAACATTAAGTTGTAAGTAAGATTATCATAAAAATTGGTTCTTTCACAACACGCTTATATCTACATATTAATGAAAGAAAATACATATACTGAAAAGAAAGTGTTAGATTATTAGTAAGTAGTGTCACCGTTAATTGCAATAAGCCTAAGAATTCAGTATAACATTTGTTCATTCTATATGAACTAGCACTGTTCGATTGGGTAATTTGATAATTGGATATGATAATAAAACCCAGTATCTTGTTACGCCACTGTCAGTCTTCAACGATATCAACTGAATATTCTTGAAAACCATCGTGAAATAATAAAAAATATTCTGAGTAATTCTTTCTGTAGCTATGTTCAAGTAACAACTAATTAGGGAGAGATGTCCGTTTTTGATGACTTCTAAGTTCACATCACTTCACATTTCTGCATCACGTTTCAGTTTTACGGGCTGGAACATTGATTCTTACAGGTCCTACCATGTCACTCAGGTGAATTGCAGAATCCTTAGACGGAATCAGTAACTCAGGTTGTTATGGTGAAATCGTACTGCTGACATTAGGGGGTGTAGGGTGCAGGGAGAACGATATCTTACCTTGGATAACCTGCATCTAACGCGCGATGCTGCCTTCACACAACGTAAGTAAGTGGATAGAAATGATCCACCAAATAAAATGGCACATCTCATCTTAAGTAATGGATTTTCACAACCACTCTCATTATTGGTAGTTGATATAATCAGACAATTATCATCACAACTGGAGCAAATTTTACTGGCAAATTACTATCAATATATGTTTACGTTGACACCTGAGGCAGTTTTTGCTTGTACTTAGTCATCCGTTGAGCGTAGTGTGATTAAAAAATTATTACTGCTCATTGGTGCTAAAAGTTCTTCGATGGGGCAGCTACGAGCCTGTGTGCTTCGGACTGTTGACAATAAAGAGAATTCCGCACCTACATTCGGACATCATATTAATGGACAGCCAGATGTATCGTGCAACGATGAAGCGTAGTGAAGATGCGATACCTGTGTGATATAGTCCATGACTGGCATCAAAGACAACACGATGAAAGTCAGAGTGCTCGATTGGACGTGAAAGAACAAGATTACTATCACACAAGATAGTACGTGAGCTGGTGTCTGTAGGATGTAGAGTTTCTTGCGTCAGTACAATGGGAATCGTTTGTCTGAAAGTCAGCCATAGTAGGAACATGAAGAACGGGAAATGTAACTGTATTCACTTGAATACGTGACAAAGCGTAACCATTATTGTTTAACTTGCCTTTATTGCGATGAAGGACTCTCGTTAACTGAGATATTGAGTTTGAATGTTTTGAAAGTTTGAGCGGCATTCCGTAATCCAATTGACGTTCGTAGAAACTCAAACAGACTGAAAGGAGTCGTAATAGCTGTTTTCTCCGCATCTTCTAAGGGCATTGCGATACAAAGTTGCGATCGCACGTGTGTCTACCCTTAATTTTTGGTTGTCGCCGCATGGTTTCCGATTGACTTTAGCGCTTTTGCAAACGATGTGAAGAGATGAGGCCTAAAGACTGTGTGAAGGACGAATGAAAGTAGTGGCTAGTAAACTGTCGACATCACGTCTCCCGTAGGCCTATTCGTCCGGCACCAGTCGACTAGGTTTCGCCGAGACTTGCGGTCCGCAAATGTCGATGTGGTGTACTCTAGGATTAGTCGCAGATGACATATGTTTGATAAATATAGTTAGTCAAGGGAACTTCTAAAATGGGGCTTGGAATATATCGTCATGAGAGTGAAAATCGCCTTAGATTCGGCATGCGTTTTTTCTGAACTGTAAAGGTCATGAATTTACTGTTCGTTTGGAATCGTTTGTCTGAAACGATTCCAAACGAACAGTGAATTCATGACCTATAAAGTTCAGAAAAAAGCATGCCGAATCTAAGGCGATTTTCACTCTCATGACGATATATTCCAAGCCCCATTTTAGAAGTTCCCTTGACTAACTATATTAATCAAACATATGTCATCTGCGACTAATCCTAGAGTACACCACATCGACATTTGCGGACCGCAAGTCTCGGCGAAACCTAGTCGACTGGTGCCGGACGAATAGGCCAACTGGAGACGTGATGTCGACAGTTTACTAGGCACTACTTTCATTCGTCCTTCACGCAGTCTTTAGGCCTCATCTCTTCACATCGTTTGCAATAGCGCTAAAGTCGATCGGAAACCATGCGGCGACAACCAAAAATTAAGGGTAGACACACGTGCGATCGCAACTTTGTATCGCAATGCCCTTTGAAGATGCGGAGAAAACAGCTATTACGACTCCTTTCAGTCTGTTTAAGTTTCTACGAACGTCAATTGGATTACGGAATGCCGCTCAAACTTTCAAAACATTCAAACTCAATATCTCAGTTAACGAGAGTCCTTCATCGCAATAAAGGCAAGTTAAACAATAATGGTTACGCTTTGTCACGTATTCAAGTGAATACAGTTACATTTCCCGTTCTTCATGTTCCTGCTATGGCTGACTTTCAGACAAACGATTCCTACTGTACTGACGCAAAAAACTCTACATCCTACAGACACCAGCTCACGTACTATCTTGTGTGATAGTAATCTTGTTCTTTCACGTCCAATCGAGAACTCTGACTATCATCGTGTTGTCTTTGATGCCAGTCATGGACTATATCACACAGGTATCGCATCTTCACTACGCTTCATCGTTGCACGATACATCTGGCTGTCCATTAATATGATGTCCGAATGTAGGTGCGGAATTCTCTTTATTGTCAACAGTCAAAAGCACACAGGCTCGCAGCTGCACCATCGAAGAACTTTTAGCACCAATGAGCAGTAATAATTTTTTTAATCACACTACACTCAACGGAAGACTAATTACAAGCAAAAACTGCCTCAGGTGTCAACGTCAACATATATTTATAGTAATTTGCCAGTAAAATTTGCTCAAGTTGTGATGATAATTGTCTGATTATATCAACTACCAATAATGAGAGTGGTTGTGAAAATCCATTACTTAAGATGGGATGTGCCATTTTATTTAGTGGATCATTTCTATCCACTTACTTACGTTATGTGAAGGCAGCATCGCGCGTTAGATGCAGGTTATCCAAGGTAAGATATTGTTCTCCCTGCACCCTACACCCCCTAATGTCAGCAGTACAATTTCACCATAACAACTTGAGTTACTGATTCCGTCTAACGATTCTCCAATTCACCTGAGTGACATGGTAGGACCTGTAAGAATCAATGTTCCAGCCCGTAAAACTGAAACGTGATGCAGAAATGTGAAATGATGTGAACTTAGAAGTCATCAAAAACGGAAATCTCTTCTTAATTAGTTGTTACTTGAACCTAGCTACAGAAAGAATTACTCAGAATATTCTCCAGCATTTCACTATGGTTTTCAAGAATATTCAGTTTCTTTCGTTGAAGACTGACAGTAGCGTAACAAGATACTGGGTTTTGTTTTCATATCCAATTATCAAAGTACCTAATCGAACAGTGCTAGTTCATATAGAATGACCATATGTTATACTGAATTGGTAGGCTTATTGCAAATAACGGTGACACTACTTACTAACAATGTAACACTTTCTGTTCAGTATATGTATTTTCTTTCATTAATATGTAGATATAAGTGTGTTGTGAAAGAACCAATTTTTATGATAATCTTACAACTTCATCTTAAACAGATTTATCAACAGTTTGTAATTTTGCAGTAAAATGTTTTGAAATCTTGACATTTCAAGATTTCTTTCGAGTTATTACCTCCGTAAATTCATCTTCCTCCTACTGAGTCACTTTTAATATTCTCTGTATCAAATGCATCGCAAACACTATTTTTTATCAACCATTGTCAAACACACAACACATTTGTTCCATGATAAATTCGTTTATCAGTGTGGACAGTCAAAACAACTCAAAACTAACTAACTTACTTACTTACTTACTTACGCCTGTTACCCCCAATGGAGCATAGGCCGCCCTCCAGTTTTCTCCAACCAACTCTGTCCTGGGCTTCCCTTTCCAGTTCTGTCCAATGTTTGTTCATTCCGCTCATATCTTTCTCTATTTCTCGGCGTAATTTGTACCTTGACCTTCCTCTTTTCCTTTTGCCTTGAGAGTTCCATGTGAGGGCTTGTCTCGTGACGCAGTTAGATGCCTTTCTTAGTGTGTGTCCTATCCACTTCCACCGCTTCTTCCTGATTTCCTCCTCCACTGGAATCTGCTTTGTTCTCTCCCTTAAGTACGTTGTTGCTGATGATGTCTGGCCAATGAATACGAAGTATTTGGCGTAGGCAACTGTTATTAAATACATGTATCTGCAGGATGATGGCTTTCGTAGATCTTCAATTTTCCGCTCCATACAGTAGCACTGTCTTGACATATGTATTGGAAATCCTGATTTTGAATTTGGTTGAAGGTTGTTTGGAGTACCAGATATTTTTCAATTGTAGAAGTGCAGCCCTTGCTTTGCCGATCCGTGCTCACACATCTGAATCGGGTCCAACTTTTCTGGTCGATGATGCTGCCCAGATATGTAGAGGTGTTAACGTCCCCCAAGACATCTCCATCAAGAGTGATTTGGTTGTTGCATGTTGTGTTTCATCGGAGAATTTCGCTTTTTCCTTCAAGTACGTTGAGACCTACTGTTTAAGTTTATTCGGTTGAATATCATATAAATCTCAGTTCCACCTTCGTTTTTAAATAATGACATTTTGATAACCAGTACCGTGGGCCAGACTAAACCTTAAAAACTGAAACAGAATTTATGATACTTAGACTAATAATTATTTTCACAAGACATGGTGAAATAGATAAAGTAGTGAGATATTCTACTAACAAGTGAAGCAATTATAATGCGACTCCTTAACGAAAAAGGAAAATATTATTATTATTGAGGTTTGAGATATCTGAAAGGAAGGCTGTATCCAACTTATTTGATGTTGTCTACACCTTTGACACTGATCTTCAATGTCATCATTGTAGTTACTGGTAGTAGCATAACACTGGATGACTTTCATCGTAATCTCCTCTTCCATCGTTTTGAAGTATGCTTTATTGATACTGGGTCCAGTAGATTCCCATCATATCAGTTGTAGCACGTGTAATCAGCAAGCACTGAAAGGCTGGGAGGATCTACAAACACAACACACAAGGTTAGATGAGCACCTCACACCAAGTGAGAACAAGAAGTGGTTGCCACGGTACTCTTTTTTTTAAAAAATTGAAACACGCGGAATCTGACAAAGAAGGGTTACTATGGTATCAAAGTCTTAAGAGTCATCTTCTATGTTCAGATCACTCAGGGCCGGTTCTTCAGCCTCCAAAGTGTTTACGTTTGCTCGCCCTGTAATAGAAAGATAACAGGACGGGTAAGCGACATCATACATGGTGATTTTGACTCTGTAACACCACCCCCTCTGCTGAGGAGGCACTGTCCTCAGTGCCCGGTTTCGGACAAGGATATGTTGTTCCCCCTTCAGGTGGTATCTCATAAAAACTGGTAGCAGGCGGTGGATTCATGAGCTGAGAATCGGCAGATACTGTTGACCGATCTAGCTTTATTTGGTTATAGTGTGCTGTTATTACGTCGTCCTGATGGCGTTGCAGGTTACGCAATACAACGGTCGTGGGGGAACGGATGAGGACGATTTCGAAGGGGCCGTGCCAAGGACGGAGGAATTTACTGCAACTCCCGAATGACGTCATGGAGCGTCGTAAGCAGACACGATCCCCAACTTTATACGTTGGTCCTTGAACCTGACGATCATATATGTCTTTTTGATGACCACTAGCCCTGCGTAAGTTGATGTTGACTAAGCGGTACGCATCAGCCAGGCGATTTCGGAGAGTACGGATGTACGGTACGTATTCTTGTTCTTCATATGGTAGCCAGGGCGACTGTATCTCTACTGGGAGGCGTAGTTGATGCCCGAATAATAAGGTAGCAGGTTAGAACCCCGTAGAACCATGCATTGACGTTCGATTAGCTAGCATACATTGAGGTAGCACCTCATCCCACAACTCTGAGGACGATCTGCTGATGAATGATTGTAAAATAGCTTTAATGGTTCTATTCGTCCTTTCGACTGGCCCGTTACCTTGTGGGTGATATGCGTTAGTATGCGTCTTCCTTATTCCTAATAACTTGCAGATTTCGGTAATGAGATGACTTTCAAAAGCCGGGCCTTGGTCGAAGTAGAGTGAGAGTGGGGCACCATAACAGGAAACACAATGGTTGATGAACGCTTGTGCGATAGTACGGGCATCTTGTTGCGGAAGGGCTACTGCTTCACACCATTTAGTGAAATAATCCACCATCACTAATATGTAGCGATTTCCTTGTTTTGTCGTCGTCAACGGTCCCATAATATCAATGCCAACTCGTTGATATGATGCTGCTGTCGCCATCGGAGTCAAAGGTGCACGTGGTGTGTGTTTGGGCAATATTATGCGGCTACACGTGTTACAATGTTTGCAGAATTGAGTAACGTCTCCGTGAATAGATGGCCACCAAAAGCGCTGGCGAATCGCGTGTTCAGTTCTTCGTTCTCCTGCATGACCTAGTTCTCAATGAACCTGTTCTACAATGCTCTGGGTTTTTATTTGTGGTATTATTAGCAGGGGTGTTTGGACACATTCACTAGAAATAACGTGTCCCCGTACAGTTTTAAGTTACTCCATTTGGTACAAATACGACGAGTTGCCAAGGATTGATCTTTCAACTCCTTCATAGACGGCTTATTGTTTCCACACAGCTGTCTTCGGTAAATAATCTGTAAATCCGGGTCTGCTGCTTGCAGAGACCGCCAATCGGTCTCTACGGCTGTGCTTAGAAGTGCATTAACGGTATCCGTGGGTAGCGGCATACAAGAGAGAGCATCCGCGTTTGTGTGTCTATTCACCGGCCGGTAATCGCATGTAAAATCGAACTCTTGCAACCGTTCCTGCCAGCGTGCCACCTGTCCTTCTGGCTCGCGGAAAGAACGAAGCCACTGCAATGCACGATAGTCTGCGCGGACACGAAACGGTCTGCCAAGTAAATAGTGACGAAAGTGCTGTAAAAATTTCACTAGCGCTAGCATTTCTCGTCGTGTTGTGGAGTACCGTGCTTCGCTCTTGTCCAGTCGGCGGCTGGCATACGCGATGACTCTCTCTTGACCATCCTTAGCTACTTGTGGCAGGACTGCTCCAATAGCTGAGGAACTGGCATCCGTATCGAGTATGAATTCACCCCCATCTGATGAAGTGTCGGGGAAGGCTAGTATGGGTGGGGAGGTTAACCGTGCCTTTAGCATATCAAATGCCTGTTGACACTCGTTAGTCCATTGAAATTTTCGTCCTTTATGCGTCAACCGGTGCAAAGGTGCTGCCAAAGTTGCAAAGTCGCGGACAAAACGTCTGTAGTACGAGGCAAGTCCCAGGAAGCTACGAACATCTTCAGGTGATTTTGGCTTGGGCCAATCAACAATAACACGTGTCTTTTCCTTATCTGTGCCTACTCCTTCGGCAGTGATGCGATGTCCCAAGAAGGCTACTTCCTTCTGCAACAGCCGGCATTTGGATGGTTTTACTTTTAGGTTATGTTGTTTAAGACGCTGCAGAACAGCTTTCAGGTTGGCATTGTGTTGTTCAGGTGTGCTACCATATACAATAATGTCATCAAGATAAATCAAACACTTGTGGGGTGTTATATCGTGTAATACTGTTTTCATTAGTCTTTGAAAAGTAGCTGGGGCATTTGCTTAGCCGAAAGGCATTACCTGAAACTCATACAAACCATTTGGTACTACGAATGCAGTTTTCTTTCTATCCCGCGGTCGAACTTCCACTTGCCAGTATCCAGATGCTAGATCTAAGGTAGAGAACCAACAAGCACCTTTTAAGGTCTAGTATCAATGCGCGGAAGTGTAAAAGAATCTCGTTTAGTGATGGCATTAAGGCGTCGATAGTCTACACACAGTCGGAGAGAGGAATCCTTCTTCTTCACAGTAACAATAGGTGACGCTCAGGAGGAGGATGAAGGGAGTAAAATCTTTTTATCTAACATATCTTTTATCATCGACTCCAGTTGTTATCGGTAGTGTACGGGTACTCTGCGAGGCGGCTGCCGGACGGGCATATGGTCTCCTGTAAAAATAGAGTGTTGAACTGTATTCGTACGATTTCCAGAAACACTTTCCTCAAACACAGAACTAAACTGTTGGAGCATGGTAATTAATGCACGACGATCATTTTCCTCAATCAGGTGGTTGCTCTGTACCTGACGTACTAGCTTTGAAATTCCGACATGGGTCACAGGCTTAGTTGTCCCTTGATACTGTTGTAGGTGTACTGTAGTCTCCCCTATTTTGGCTTCTGCCCTATCCATTTATGTAGTGACTTTGTGTTTCAACATAAAATCCACGCCAAGTATCATGTCCCAGGCCAAATAGTCGTTCAGTCTCCCATAATGTACGCACTTTCCATGTACCGAAATGAATGGTTGCTGTGGTTGTCAGAAGGAGCGTCGGCCTCTTGACTTCCAAGGAAACTCGACTTTCATCACGCGACGTCATAATTCTTCCTCCGACTCCGAGGGCAGAGTTGTATTTTTTTGAATTATTTTTTCTGGTTAGTGTTTTTTTGGCAAGTTAGTTTTTGACGGAATAGGGTCTCCAACCCCATGTCCCAACCCCTTCCTTTACCCGGGCTTGGGACCGGCAGTAGTCCTGAAGGTTCTACTGGCGGAGTACTTCAAAAACTGACAACAACTCAACAAGATCCTGGTTCATATCGTAATATCAAATATCCAATGATTGTGATAGAGCAGTGCTAGCGGATATAGAATGAACAACTGGTATACAAACCTTTTCGAAATTTTGAAATGAACAGCGTCGATACTTTCTTACAATCTGTCACCTACTATTGAATAAATGTTCTTTATTACAAGTATTTGAAAATATAAGACAATGCAATTTCTTATCTGTATTTAGAATATGCAAGAGAGATGATAAACTGAGGTTTATTATCAGCTAATCCTAGGAAAACTTTCAAATGACAAATAATACTTGAAAATAATTTTAAAAATGAGAATATTTGAACTCACATTTTCGTAATCAATATTGCACTACATAGCACGTATCCCTTGCGATGTTTCACCGAATATCGCTAGATTGAATGCATTTGATACAAAATTATTTAGCAACTGATGAATAACAAAACAATGATGTCCTATGACAAATTTTTAAATACAAGTTATACTATTCGTAATTACTGAAAAAGCTGATATTTGCTAGGCACAACCGCAAGACCTATCACAACTGAAAACTACGGTGAAGAACATTTGCAGCTAAGTAGAATGATCATCGTGATGTTCCGTTCTCTGAGTTGGATGTTTCGGTCGTGTAGCTTTCATTGTTCTTCCAAACATCATAATCAGCTCAAACCTCAGATGGAAGTGAGGTATTCGAATAAAACCACGTTCAGCTAGCCTCGATCTTGATTGACCTTGAACCTATCATTGTTTGCAATTCTTTTATGTTTTACCCCTTTTCCTGAATGTTGCTTGATCCTATTTGACTTGTGGTTTGGTTGATAACTAAAATCAATGTCGATGTGTTTGTTAATTGATGATTTATCTGGGTGCCAAACGTCTGAAAATTCTCCAGTGTTCTTTGTCCTTTTATTATACAGCATTTCAACATTGACTCAATTAAATGTATGTGCATAATTATCGGTGTGCATTGATATATGCGAAAATTTGTCGTGACCTTTGAATGCTGTTTGCCGTTCACGTAACCGAAGCTGAAGGGGCCGTCCACTTTGCCCATGTTGTGTTTTTAACAGTCTGAGAAATTTATTTTTTACAAAATATTAGATTTTTCTTCCTTTGTCATTTTTTTCCGTTGATCTACACAGGATAGATTGAGTTAATTCTGTTGGTTTGTGTGCCATAACTATTTCGAATGGTTCCTGCAAACGTACTGTATATTCCGATATGAATATAGTATGGTAGGATGATCCGTATATTGATTCCTGTACTTTATTTTGCTTCTGCTGACCATTTTGATAGATGTTCTTTGATGAAGTTCCGTGGATGACCGTTCTTTTGAAAGATAGTCACTTCATAGCAAACACATCGACATCGACCTAATCTATCAAACCATCAGAAAAATCATAGGTGACATAGGATCAAGAAACAGTTGAAAAGGGAAATATAAACATAACGAAGGTTCGAAAAACGTTAGGCCTGAGCTCAACAGCAACCAATGAAGATTGAGTTTAGCGGAACAAGATAAAGGCGAAACGTGAGGAAATTGCAATACTTCACCTCAATCTGATGTGCACACATGAGGTGAGGTGATTTGAGTATTACCCAAAAACATAGTTCTATCCTTGATTATTTCCAACATGCATATCGCTAAATCATTATTGCATACACGTTTGTTCAGCGTTCCGATTTTGTCTTAAAGATAGTGAGTTGACTGACGAGAATGATTCATCGTAAGCTAACAGGAATCATACAACATATTTTCACAAATTATTTATTACATCAAGGAACACCCCGTGGCTGCAGCGTGTCACAAGCTCGTATAAAGGAGGAAGCGTTGTGCATTATGTTGCCGACCCTATCGCAAATAAAAATTAACTTGCTTAAAAAAGCGCTAACCATTTTCACTCTGCCTGAGATTTAGAAGAAGAATTCTGACGTCGTGGGATGAAAGGCGATTTCCCTCAGACGTCATAAGGGTTGATGGCTGTTCTGACACCCACAGCAACCATTCATTTCCGTACATGGATTGTTCATAGATTTTGAGAGACTGAAAGACTATTTCAAGTTGCTGCAGAAATGAAAAAATACAAGCTCGTGGCGCTCGGTAAACGCTCGTTAAACACCCTGTACAAATGTAGGACAACTGAGACTAGCTTCAAGGGAACTGCTGTTATAGTCTGGTCATGAGGAGGAAAACGCTTCACATACACAAGGAGTTGTACTGATGCTGTCCAAACATGTACAAAAGGCACTGATAGGATGGGAATCTCATGGACTCAAGGTTCATCAAATCATCCTTGCAGAACAAAGAGAGGACATAAAAATGAACGTCATCTGATGCTATGCACCTACCGATGACTACAATGACGACGTCAAAGATCGATACTACGAAAGGCTGTGGTCAATCGTCGACAGAAGCTCGTCAAATGATTCGCTGATTGTGATGGAGGACCGAAATGACAAGGTTGAAATGGACAACACTCGATATAATCACATCATAGGACGACATGGACTGGAAGAAGAGAACGAAAACAGTGAGAGATTTGCAAACCTATGTGCCTTCAACAAACTGATCATCGGTGGCACAATATTCCCACACAAATGCATACACAAAGCTACATGTATCTCACCTCATTACACTACTCAGTACCAAATCCACCATAAATGTATCAAAAAAACGTTCAGAAGGCTTATGGAGTATATGAGAACCAAGAGAGCAGCTGATATAGTCTCAGATCACCACTTGCTAGTCTTCAAAATGAGACTGAAACTGAAGATGCACTGGACAC
>CALYCR020002590.1:0-50469 GCA_944470395.2 Schistosoma turkestanicum
CGAGGCAATCCTTGGAAGATTGCACATCGAACAGCAAATACTCAGATTCGTGCACACTTTTTCTGATTGCAAGTCGTCGCAACTTGGAATGCTCTCCCGGCCGAGGTAGTTACAGCTCCCTCAGTGGACTGCTTTAAAAAGAGACTTGATAATCACGTACTCACGTACAGACTATCATCTCCCTCTTGGACAAACTGTTCACGATGCTTATCTTGAGACCTTCTAGTTGTTACCATTGCCGTCTCCTCAGATCACTCAATTAATCTATCTCGCCCATTATCTCTGTTTCCTCTCCCTTGCATACAATTCGGTCCTCTCTCACAATCTTCACTGCCAATTAAAAAACTAAATTCATCTATATACTACTCAGTTCTGAAATTTTATTCACATTATCATTAGAATTTTATCCTTATTACCCATATTACTCTCCACATTTCAACTAACCGATCTCCGCTTTGGTTATGTGACGGCTACTGGTATCCAGAAACCGTACTGCGCTGAAACAAACGTTTCATTCAAATCTCGAGACATACAAATTCACAACCAACTGCCAAATGACTAGAATTAGACAGTCGAATGGCTAGACCTCCATCCATTGGACATTACCGAACACCTGGAACCGTACTGAAAGAACAAGAATCGAGCGCGAAGAAATCAAATTGGTTTACACTAGCTCGTGAAAAAGATATTGGATATTGGATACTGTGGCGGTTGGATTTAGCATCACTTATTCCTTTTAAACTCGGATACTCCTCAGAGTAATTGGGACTTGAACAGTGCATCAAAAGTCAGGCATTGATTTGTATTTCCATTTTTGACATAATATAGACCGCTGTCTCCTAGAATTATTGTTTTTGACAGTGGATTGGGGGATAGCTTGTTCGACTTTTACTTACTGGAAACAAATTGAACTGCTACGGTAGAAAATCCATCTACAGTCTGACTTTTGATTGGAAGACCAATTACAGTCTAATAAATTGGAAACCAAGCCAACTACAGTCTGATGATTAAGAAGAATAAAGAAGCATTTTGAATTTTAATCGTTTATAATAATAAACTTCTTGGAAGAAGAACCTTGGATTACTTATCGTATTTTTTGTGATCGAACTGTATTTTGGAAAACAATTTTCTGATTTTGGATATTTCTTACCTGTGGAATTCCTATATTTTGTATTTGTTATTTATCGTCCGTTGAACTTCACTTAAAAATGAGCGACCGCAAGAAAACAAACACGAAGAGGGTGGAAGAGCTTGAAGGATCCAGAAATGCTAGGCAAGTCGTTGATGATCCTTGTTTAATGGGTTCCAACTTTTTTCGTGATGATGTTATGTCCGATACTTATTATTGTAAGTCACACTTGGCAGGAATTAAGGAACAAGGTTTAAGTGAGAGTTCTAAGGTACCAGAGAAGGATCAGATGCTTAGGACACCGATAGTAGGCTTAGAGTTACCTAAGGTTGAACTTTCATTTTTTGACGGTAATTCTCGCAACTACTTAAGATTTATTCGACTAATTGAAACGTTTATAGAACCCAGAGTAAAAGATGACAATTTGCGTTTATTGTATTTAATTCACTACTGTAAAGGAAGGGCAAAATATGCGATTGAAGGTTGTCTTATAATGGATCCACAAGCGGGATATAAGAGAGCTAAGGCTATTTTAAAACAGCTCTTAGAGCAGTCACATGTAATAGCCTGTGAAACCTTAGAGGACTTACTTAGAACCGAAAATGCAGATTTTAATGATCCTGAACTATTAACGAATTTGGCGATTAAAATGCAGAATGTTGCTCTAACCTTAGAACAGTGAAATTGTACAACCGAAATAAATTCCCTTGTTACTTTAGAACGAATAGTTAGGCTCTTACCTCACCGAATGCAAGCTCAGTGGGAAGAACTGGGAATCAAGTGGGACGAAGAGGAAAGAGAACCTAATTTCAATGAATTGACGGAATTTATTATGTCTCGAGCTAAGATAGCTAGTAGTAGGTTCGGAAGATTAGCTAATCGCGCGAAAACAGGACATAATACGGAAGCTATTAGTTATCTGCGTGCGAGACATGAGGATTCTTCGTTTACACTCAACTCACGCCCGGAATATAATAGAGTTGTCAGTTGTATCTGGAAAGTATACGCTGTTGAAGACCGAGTATGTGACCGTGAGAAGCCGGTTTGTGTAACAGATAAGATGGCTTTTTTAAGTATGGAAAAGAGAGAAAAAGGCGAAAAGGTTAGGCATCAAGATGGATCCGAGGTGTGTGATCATAAAAGCCTATTAACTGCTCGAAAAGCCTGAAACGGTTATTTGGATTCGAGTAAACAGAGCAGGATTGGCTGCACGGAATAAAGCCTATGTTGGGAACTCTTAACTTAGGGTGAATTATCTAACAGGACCTAGAGTTGATTCTAGGACAAGTTATGGCGGTAATGTAAAGGCTAAGAAGCCAAGGAAACAACATGATGCTACTATTATTAAGAAGCCTAAACATCATTCTCTTTCGGATGATATGACTAGCAATGGAAATAGTAGTCATCAGAATCTTAGTAGTGACAGCGATAGTAAAGAGACAGAAAGTGTGAGCAGTCCACTTATAGTGACTAGTCGATCGAATACATCGAACGAGCCTTCTAGTGTTTCGACTTCATCAGGCCCTGCGCGAATGTTAAGTTGATTGAGGATACACAAGTTTGTGTAACTGTAAGTGTTCCTACTTCGGTTGACTGTCAGTCGAATGATGATGAGAAGAAAGCGTCTGATGGTAACAGCCAGTCTGCGGTGTTGCATGATAACGATGCTATTAACGTGCATATGTCGTGTGTCTCTGAAACGGAACATGAAGAACAACAAGTGAGTTTATCGGTTTTGGATTGTGACACTAATGCTGTTCTTTCATGTAGAGAGATGAGTTATACAACAATGGAAGAGTTTCACTCTAAGGATGCTAGTTTAGACAGAAACATCGTGAATTGTCTGACAGAGCGGCATCATGTTGAATATGATAATAATCTGGATGTCACTGATTTCACAAATGAGTTGGCGACGATGACGAATGCTGATCAAACCTCATTTGTGCCAGGCGATGTACAGTTTAATATTATTCCTACGCTATGCCATTTGGAGTCTTCGAGAGACGAGGAAATATCAAAATTGGAGATCCCACCCTTGCATATTATCTATGGGTCAAGAACTTCTGTTGATAAGTAAGCATCACGGGTTCATCGTATCTGCAATTCGAGGCAAGTTGTGGTGGATTGACGACTCATCCCCATGATGTGTAATGTAGTTACCGGATAGGATATGACCAGCTTTACGACGTGTTCTACATGTTCATGTGGGTTAAATGGATGAAGTTTGTACCACCGTTCTGTCATGCTACGATAGATAGGGGATTCAACGGCGTGATGGAAAGGTATAGATACCTAGTTAGCTTGATAGGTCATATCCATGTTGGAGGGCGGGTAAGCGTACTGCTGTAAGCCCTACACGTTCTTCCGGTGGGGATTCGGGGATGACAGCGAACCCTAAATTGAAGTGTAATTAACGCTTGCCCTTTTTGCATGGAGGGATTTTGCGGGCCGGTGTAGAATCTACTTTGAATGTTTTGTTTTCTGGAAAAGCCCTCCATGTTTACATATTTGTGTTATGAAATGACGGACTTTTTCTGTCGACATTTTGGTATTTTATTTGATTCCGATTTGAGATTTTATCATAGTATATTGTTATTATTTCTGTATCTTGTACTTACATTGGAGATTTATGTTTCCTTCTGAACTGTATATATGTTGTTTAAATTTGATATAATATGGCTACAGCCATATTTGGATTGATACTGTGGCGGTTGGATTCAACATCACTTATTCCTTTTAAACTCGGATACTCCTCAGAGTAATTGGGACTTGAGCAGTGCATCAAAAGTCAGGTATTGATTTGTATTTCCATTTTTTTAACATAATATAGACTGCTTTCTCCTAGAATTATTGTGTTTTTGACTTTGGATTGTGGGATAGCGCATTCGACTTACACTTACTGGAAACAAATTGAACTGCTACGGTAGAAAATCCATCTTCAATAATGAAATGATGTACAGACCAGAATAAAAAAGCCGCAAACAACCACCCAGATAAACGAGCAATTGGAGCCACACGCTTTTCGGGTCAGTTAAAGTCTTTACTATGGTTTCAGAAAGGAGTACATTAGAACATTTATTTTTATAATACAGTACAATAATAAATGTTTCCACTTCAGCAACTTTATTCTCTCCTCAAAAATATACCACCACAAATGAATGCATAAAATTCATTTATCTGCGACAGCGTATTCGTCTTCCTACTACAGACGTCGTACAAACTGATATAATATACGGAAATGGATAAAGAGATTTCTCTCATTGCCAACACCATCACTCATATAATTGAAGTCAAGTCTTAAGCCACTACATTGGTGAGCTGTACTTCAAATTCAACACGAGATACTAAAATTTAACAATGCCAATATATATCGATAGACAGCAAATACGTTAATAAAATGATAGATAATTTATTTTACTTATTGGCAAAGAAGATTTTGCTAGGAGTCTAAAGTGTACGCAAGGGAGAGTAATTATAGATAATAAGGGAGATAGTTGAGGTTAGTAATCTGCGGAGATGGAAATAATAACAACAAGCAAGTCTCCATTCATATATCAGGCACAGTTTGGCAGTGAGTGTAATGATAATTTGAACGTAAGTATATGTACATCAAGTCTCTTCTTGAAGCTGTTCCTCAGCTGCTGGTTTACATCTTCGAATTCTAGTAATATAAGAGGCACCAATTTAATTTAGTCTCATCGTGATGATCAAGGATGCCAACTTTTGAGAAGATTTATTGCACAAGATCTGTCATTGCGAAACCAGGATTAGGCTTCAAAATACTTACATTTGCATGATGTACAGCTTTAACTGTTCGTTGTCCAGCCCCATAAGGAATTCAGATTGAATTCATAGAAAATGAAAAGCGGGACAATCTGAACAGTATTTATTATTTAGTTATGAAAAGAACGAGTGTTATATCCATCCAAAAAAGCAGTCATATAACGTAAAAAGACACATGACGATTTTTCGCATGTAACATGAAATGTTCATAAGAATGTGAAATCAATAATTTGAAATTTCTTTCTGAATGACATGTAGGAAAAACGTATAAATCATTGAAAGAGAACGCACACTTGTCAACCAAAAAAAATTTTAATACACGGCCTAGCAGAAACATACGAACATTGGTTAGACGCGTGACAGGACGGTAGCTGCAGATGCAAAGCAGATTGTTGAACAAGTGTGAGGTCTCTCTGATCGATTTCAACCGTGTTTCTTACCTGGCATTTTGAAACAAAATGCCATGTGATAGAGCACAACACATTCTGATGAAGCTAGCAGTCGAAATACAGGCTGCTAACAGTTGACGATATTCGATTGCAATTGGTACTCGATTATCAATGTCTTCGAAGCATTGCTCGTGTGTGCTGGAACAACCGATTAGGCAGTGGAAGTGTTGCGTTATTCGACGTCTTATGACCGATTCTCAGTGTCTCTCTGTGTATTCGCAACCGGTGGTTGTAGATAGTCGTTAAGGCAGCAAGCTAACCAAAATCTTCGGAAATAGATACCTGAGGAGTCGTATTACATTGATTCTGTGATCTTTGTTACTAACTTACTCACTTACGCCTGTTACCCACAATGCAGCAGCATTAGCCACCGACCAGTATTCTGCAACCTACTCTCTGCTGACTTGCCCTCACATTTCTCTCCAATTCTCGTTCATTCTTCTCATGCCATTCACTGTTTTCGGCGTAATACGTTTCTTCTTTGTCAGCCGTAAATGTTCCGAGTGAACGCTTTTCTCGTCACACGGTTCGGTGCTTTCTGCAATGTGTGTCCTATCCACTGCCGCCACTTCTTCCACATTTTACACTCGGCTCATGGTTTCTGGCCAACGAATCCGAATTATTTTGCGTAGACAACTGTTCATGAATACTTGTGACTGGTGCATTACAGCTTATGTAGTTGTTCAAGTTTCTGCTACATATAGCTGAATCGTCATGATGTTTATTTTGAAAGTTCTGATCTTTCTGTCGATTGATATTTGTTTGCATTTGCAAGTGTTGTTCAATTGTATAAATGCAGCAATTGCTTTGACAATGCGCGCCTGCACATCTGCATCAAAACGTGGTTATTTGTTTAGAAATGAGCAGCTCGTAGCACACTGCACAGCAGAAACATACGAACATTGGTTGGATGCGTGACAGGACGGTAGCTGCAGATGGACAGCAGATTGTTGAACAACTACTATGTCTTTTACATAGATTCCAGCCGTCTTTTTTCTCACCTAACATTGAGAAACAAAGTGCCAGGTGATAGAGGACAACACATTCTAATGAACCTAGATATAATGTATTTTCTTTTATAGCGGTTCACTCTGGCGTAATTTGGTACGCATTGCCCACCTATCAAGAACATAAACACCATCATTCTATGCGAAAACGTTCCTATTATAATAAACATGGAAGAACAGGCAAAAATCTAAACAATATTACACTTTGGCGTTCACAACAACCATCATGGACATCCGTTTCTGGGTGAATCAGTGCTTATAGTTCGTTACTGTTAAAGTATCAAATCCAAATATGGCTGCGGCCATTCTAAAAATCCAATTTAATTAACATATGTACAGTTCAGAAGGAAACATAAATCTCCAATGTAAGTACAAGATACAGAAATAATAACAATATACTATGATAAAATCTCAAATCGGAATCAAATAAAATACCAAAATGTCGACAGAAAAAGTCCGTCATGTCATAACACAAATATGTAAACATGGAGGGCTTTTCCAGAAAACAAAACATTCAAAGTAAATTCTACACCGGCCCGCAAAATCCCTCCATGCAAAAAGGGCAAGCGTTAATTACACTTCAATTTAGGGTTCGCTGTCATCCCCGAATCCCCACCGGAAGAACGTGTAGGGCTTACAGCAGTACGCCTACCCGCCCTCCAATATGGATATGACTTATCAAGCTAACAAGGTACCTATACCTTTCCATCACGCCGTTGATTCCCCTATCTATCGTAGCATGACAGAACGGTAGTACAAACTTCATCCATTTAACCCACATGAACATGTAGAACACGTCGTAAAGCTGGTCATATCCTATCCGGTAACTACATTCCACATCATGGGGATGAGTCGTCAATCCACCACAACTTGCCTCGAACTGCAGATACGATGAACCCGTGATGCTTACTTATCAACAGAAGTTCTTGACCCATAGATAATATGCAAGGGTGGGATCTCCAATTTTGATATTTCCTCGTCTCTCGAAGACTCCAAATGGCATAGCGTAGGAATAATATTAAACTGTACATCGCCTGGCACAAATTAGGTTTGATCAGCATTCGTCATCGTCGCCAACTCATTTGTGAAATCAGTGACATCCAGATTATTATCATATTCAGCATGATGCCGCTCTGTCAGACAAGTCACGATGTTTCTGTCTAAACTAGCATCCTTAGAGTGAAACTCTTCCATTGTTGTATAACTCATCTCTCTACATGAAAGAACAGCATTAGTGTCACAATCCAAAACCGATAAACTCACTTGTTGTTCTTCATGTTCCGTTTCAGAGACACACGACATATGCACGTTAATAGCATCGTTATCATGCAACACCGCAGACTGGCTGTTACCATCAGACGCTTTCTTCTCATCATCATTCGACTGACAGTCAACCGAAGTAGGAACACTTACAGTTACACAAACTTGTGTATCCTCAATCAACTTAACATTCGCGCAGGGCCTGATGAAGTCGAAACACTAGAAGGCTCGTTCGATGTATTCGATCGACTAGTCACTATAAGTGGACTGCTCACACTTTCTGTCTCTTTACTATCGCTGTCACTACTAAGATTCTGATGACTACTATTTCCATTGCTAGTCATACCATCCGAAACAGTACTAAGTTTACGCTTCCTAATAATAAGAACATTCTCTCCTTTCTTATGCTTCTTAGCTTTAGCATCAGTTTGTGAGCGTAACTTACGATCATTTCGACGACAATGTGTGTCTTTCAACCTCCATCGATCACCATTACCGCAAGAGTATTTTCAATGTTATTATAATTAATCGCCTTATCTGTACAAGCAGTAGTACACTTCTCATGATATCCAGTCGATTCATTCACAGTGTCAAAATTTCTTTTCTTACAACGAATGCTGCTAACCTCATCTTTCTTATCACCGTTGGTAGTGCTCATCCCGATACTTGTAGTACGAATCAGTGATGGTGGAGTGCGACAGGTGAACAATTCCATGCTCGATTCCTCATGCTGCATATTCAACACAACATCATGTCCATTAAACCTAGATGACTCCTCATAGCATCTAGGGTACCGAATGTTAGCCCTCACAGTACTGCCATCACTGTGGCTAAATCCAGTGCCACCGACTCCTACCTTCTCCACGCTCAAACATCCGATTTCGTCTTGATCCAAAGTACTCAAAGAAGCTACATTAGTAACAGCAACCGAAAAAACAGCACAAACAAACATCAGCAGGACGCGCTAAGCTGCTATTTTCTTACGCTCCAACATCATGATGCTCCGCAAAACTAGACACAGTAGCCCGCTCAGCAACATGAAGTGCTGTGTCACTATTCACTCATGTTGTCCTAGGATCAACTCAAGGTCGTGTCAAATAATTTATCCTACGTGAAAGGTTCTTAACAGAAGCTTCATTTTTCGTACAGTCAAAACTATTTCCTCCTTATTCATATTCACTTTACTCATCAACCTCTAGTTGCTCGAATCCAAGTCATCATCCCTAGCATTTCGAGCGGTTGAGAAACGTCTACCATCACATACCTCGGATCCGTCTTGATACCTACCCTTTCTGCCTTTTTCCTTCTTCACCATCTTCAAAATGGTCATCTCATCTGCTACAGATACCGACTTCTCACTAGGATACACATCAAAGGTTTCTAAACAATCAGGTTGACATGCTCGGTCTTCAAAAGGATATACCTTGCTAATACAATTAACGACTCTCTTAAGTTCGGGGCGTGAGGTAGGTGCAAACACATTTGAAGAATTCCCCTGTCTCGCACGCAGATGACTAGTGGCTTCCATATCGTGTCCTGTTCTCGTGCGATTAGCTAATCTCCCAAATCTACTACTAGCTATCCAAGCACCACACATTATAAAGTCAGTCAATTCATTGAAGATAAGCTTTCCTTTCTCTTCGTCCCACTTAATTCCCAGCTCTGCCCACTGGACTTGCATTTGATTAATTAGGAGCCTAACTATTCGCTCTTGAGTTACCAGGGAGTTTAGTTCCGCTGTAAAGTTTATTTGCTCCAGTGTTAGAGCAACTTTCTGCATCTTAATTGCCGAATTCGACAATGGTTCTGGGTCGTTGTAATCAGCATTCTCAGATCTAAACAAGTCATCCAAGGTTTCACGAGCTATTACGCGCGATTGTCCGAAAGGTGCTTAAGAATCGCCTTAGCCCTTTTATATCTTGCGTGGAGTTCCATTGTAAGACATCCTTCAATCGCATCTCTCGCCTTTCCCTTGCAATAATGAATTCAGTACAATTAGCGCAGATTATCATCAATAACTCTAGGTTCTATAAATGTATCAAATTGTTTTACAAACCTAAAGTAATCACGGTGTTTGCCATCGAAGAAGGGGAGTTCTACCTTTGGCAGTTCTAATCCAACTACCGGTGTCCTAGGCCTCAAATCCTTCCCCGATACCTCTAAGTCCTCATCCAAACTTTGTTCCTTAGTACCTTCTAATGACAAATAAGAACAAAAAGTACCAAGCATAATATCGTCCTTACTAGAGAGTGAACCATTTAAAAATGAAATTTCATAAGGGAGTTGCCTCATATCCAGCGATTATTCAAGGACTTCATCTATCTTCGTGTTTGCCTTCATTACGAAAGTCATGGTCAATAGAAAATCAACAGAAAAGAACCAAGGAAGATCAAATATAAAATATCACCTGTAAAGCCTCTTAGTCAATTAGAAATCCAAATGGACCAAAAGATCGTTTTCCGAAATACATTTTAAAAATAATGAATGATAAGTTATTCGAAGGTTCTTCTTCCAGGTATTGTTTTGAGAATGTAATCGATAAAAATTTGAAGGGTTACTTCTTTCTTCTACTACTTTCTACTCTAGCATTTCACTCTGGCTCCAACTGGTGCAGGTTGATACGCATTCCTACAGATCAAGAACAAAAACACAATTATTCTGTGAGGAAACGGTTCTATTATAATAAATATGGAAATACAGACAGTTGTGGAGATGGCATGAAAAACTTATTTTGTAAACAGTTTTTGACACTATCTGTATTTATTTTGTCAGTTTTCACAGCCTGTACATTCACTATGAAACTGTTGTACATTTTGTTTAGGTGTGTGTCCTTGAATATATCAGGCGCCTATATACTGTTCCACGTTTACGTTCATTGTACAAATATCTCGGCACTCACTGCCTGAGCCTATCAAATACACTTTATACACACATATTATGTTCTCATTCGTTCATTATTACGCTAATCGGATTCTAATACGTATATTGCCTACAATTAAAAACTGCAGTCGCACGTATGTGCTACCTTGAGGATATTTACAATAATTTGATTACTAACAATTTTATAATTGTGGATTTATGGTACCAATCACAACCGAACACGCACAAGTGTTCAAGTGCTCAAGTTCCTGAGAACAAGCCATACGACAAAATCAAAGCCGCATGAATTCAATGAACTTTCGCTCCTGACGCAAACAGGCTACAACAGTTGTTAACGTCCTGTGGATTGTGAGATAAAAAGCCATCCCAATTACAAAGGTACATGAAAGATTTGTCCGGCCCTTATAAATTAGACGAGAATTTACTCATGCAACTTTGGCTCCAACGGCTAACTCACAACGTGAGACAGCTTCTTACGGTAACCATTAATTCAGACAACGTGACCGAGTTAGCCGACATGGCTGATAAAATAACTGAAATCTATCCAGACAGCCAGGTTGTTAACTCTGTACAGACCTGCAGTATAGATAATATGTGTATTGTCCTTAGTCTTCAACAACAACAAATAGCACAACTTACAAGTCAGGTAGAAACAGTAAAAGCCTCAGTAGCTATGATTAGCGCGAAACCAACTGCGTCTTTCCCTAGAAGAAGGTCAGGCTCACGACACCGCTCCAAATCCCCGGAAAGGTCAACTGGTGTTTTTTGGTACCACCAGAAGTATGGTGAAAAAGCGCGACGCTGCACAAAGCCGTGCAACTTCCCTGCAAGCAGTCAAGAAACACAGGGAAACTAGCCTGCCAGACTGTGATGATGGCGACTGGTTCTGGCCATGCTGCAAGCCGTCTTTTTCACATCAGACTTCTTAGTCGATACAGTAGCCGGAATAAGCATTATCCCTCTCCACCTCTCCCGACGGCAACACATCACTCACAGCAAGATAACACTGAAGGCAGCGAATGAAACAATCATCCAAACGTATGGGGAACAGCCCCTAATACTCGACCCTCGTCTTAGACGACGTTTCACATGGGTCTTTATAGTAGCACAGGTCAAACAGCCGATCCCGGGAGCAGATTTCCTCACTGCTTATAATCTGCTAGTAGACGTGCGTGCCAAACGACCAGTCGACAATCAGACGCATCTGCAAGTGAAAGGCATAACTAGCAGCATTTACGAAATCCATGGAGTACCTTAAATTAAGCCTTTTAATCAAACTTTCGACTATCTTTCAGCTAAATACGATGGCATCACCAGGGTTGACTACCGGAAGGCAATGTACATCACGTACTTCATCACTTTACTACTACTGGTCCTCCCGTCTGCGTCAAACCAAGGAGACTAACCCCACATAAACTTCAAATTGCAAAAAAAGAACTTGAGCACATGATGAACCTGGATATCATACGTCAATCAAAAAGCCCATGTGCTTCGCCACTACACATGGTACCAAAGAAAGATCAGGACTGGCGACCATGTGGCGATTATCGACGTTTGAATAACCAAACGACACCAGACAGATACCCAATCCCCCACCTCCATTGTTTTTCACTTAACTCACATGGAAAACAATTCTTTTCAAAGCTTGACCTTGTCAGGGCATATCACGGAGTCCCGCTGGCACCGGAAGATATTGAAAAAACAGCCATTATCACACTTTTTGATTTGTTCGAATTTTTGAGAATGCCATTAGGGTTAAAAAACGCAGCTCAAACGTTCCAACGATTTATGGACGAGGTAACCAGGGGCCTCGACTTTGTTTTCGTCTACATCGATGATTTTCTTATAGCTAGCGCATCGATCGAGTAACATGTACAACATCTTCAAACCCTCCTCGATCGTTTCCAACAGTATGGAGTTGTCACTAACCCTTCCAAGTGCAACTTCGGCGCTCCGGCCTTCGAGTTCCTAGGACATTACATAGACCTCAAATGCATAAGACCACAACAGGAGAAAGTTGACACGATCCTCACTAAAGTCATTACGCCGTTTCCTTGAATTGTGTAGTTTCTAACAACGATTCCTACCACACTGCGCAGAAACCTTACAGACTCTAACTGACATGTTAAGAGCCGATAATCAAGTGACAAAGACAACTAAAAATGACATATTCAACTTACCGACCGACGCTAAGACTGCATTCGAGAAAGCTAAGTCTCTTATATCCAACGCCACTATGCTACAGCACCTCAACACTGACCTCGGGACAAATCTAATTCTATGCACAGATGCGTCTCAGAAAGCTGTCGGGGCAGTGCTACAACAACAGGTAAACGACGTCATCACGCCTATAGCGTTCTTTTCTAAACGATTGTCACAGGCACAAGAACGTTACAGAACCTTTGGACGTGAACTACTCGCTATCTATCTTGCAGTCAAACACTTCAGCTTTTTGTTACAAGAACGTCAGTTTACTATAATGACTGACCACAAACCTCTTAGGTTTTCATTCAACGTATCATATGATCTACATTCACCTCGGGAAGCTAGACAACTTGATTATATTTCTCAATTTACCACAGACATCCAGTATATTAAAGGATATAGCAACGACGTCGCCAATGCATTATCACGCATAGATATCAACACTCTGGTACGCAAAGCAGATATCAACCTTGAAACACTTGCAAAACATCAAGTAGACGATGCAGAACTGGGAGCCTGCAAAGAAAAGTCTAACTTGATCTTCAAACCAGTACCGATCCTTTCTCCAACGCATCGATAATCTGCGACGTATCAACTGGAAATCAGCGTCTCTTTGTACCTGAAGCCTGTCGACGACCAGTACTCCGACAGTTACACGAACTTTCACTTCTGGGAATACGAGCGATCACTAAAATGATAACGGAACGCTTCGTTTGGCCTAAAATTAACTCGGATGTAAAACGTTGTATCAGAAGCTGCTTACAGTGTCAACGTAGTGAGGTACAAAGACACACATTAAGTGCTGTTGGTAAATTCCCACGTCGTGACAAACACTTTCAACACGTACATTTAGACATCGCTGATCTATTGCCACCATCCAAATCTTTCACTCATATCCTCACCGCGGTGGACAGATTCACCCGATGGTCGATAGCTTGTCCGACTGCAGATACCTCGGCAGAAACTGTAGCAGCAGTTTTTCTTGATCAGTGGATATAAAATTACGGAGTTCCCTCAATTATTACTACGGACCGTGGTTCTCAGTTCCAATCCGTCTTATTCCAGGAATTCGCCAAACTACTGGTGTGTCGTGAGCTACTTATAAGTAGTATATGACGTGAGTGTCAACATAATCTCTGGCAGCAGAAGATGGGGAGAGATCAAGAAAGGAACAGTTGGAAAACATGTGTGAAATGCATGAATAGTGACAATGGATTGATGTTAGGCAACAGGAACAGTCCAGTTCGATAGGATGGACTGATAATTTGCCAATGAACGATTTACTATATGGTTTTCCAATTTTACTGAGTAACTATGTGATTTTCGTTAAATACGATCCGGTTGCCCCACCTGTGTTCTCGTTCACTACACTGGGAGTAAACCACATGACCCAGTAGCTAACGGTTTGGTCAAAAGATTTCTCCGCCAGTTAAAAAGTTCACTGATGGCACAAGCTGACACGGCGACATGGAGCGATGCATTACCGCTCGTGCTCCTGAGAATTCGTTCAATCATCAAGTAAGACATCGGTTGCAGTTCTGCTGAACTGGTCTATGGCACAACTCTTACATTGCCAGGCCAATCGGTAGATATGGATAAATCGACACCAAGTAACTCAGGCCGATTCGCTAGCCGACTGCTACAAACTATGCAGGCCATGAAAGCTCTACCGCCGCGGGAGCATTATAACCGCATACAACTGGACAAAATCCCGACGACGTGCAAATGTGTTTTCTTTGACGTCGATGCAGTTAAAAAGACATTTGAACAACCTTATGACGGACAATGCCAGGTGAATAAACGAACCAATAAACACTTCATAATCAACAAAGTTGGAAAGAAGGAAACTATCGCTGTCGATAGAATTAAACCAGCCTTCTACGAGATTCAACTTGACAAAGAAGACAATACCACCGAAAAACAAAACCTTCTGAAAAGTCACAAGAAAGCAGTAGAGGAGCAAATCCGACCGTTAAGCTCACTTGCCTAACACGTTCCGGCAGAGACATGAACAAACTGAAACGCTATGTACATTTCGCTGATTAAAACGAAAGCGGAGTTCAACAAATTGCTGTTAATATACGTTATATTGTTAAAAACTCTCAATCTCCCAGATAAAAACTATTATTCTTTGTTGGTCTTCTAACACTAGCATGTAATGAACCACAATCTTCGCAAAAACTAGTATTGTCACATAATTTTTTTTACATAGGAATTACCGAGTTAATTCTACTTAATCTGGAAAAAAATTAAAAAATACTTTTACATGACAATAAACAATTCAATTTTCGTGTGTTCATAATAATAGCTTTGCGCGTTGTTATTTTCATCAATCTGTAGTGCCTCCACATTTATTTGCATCGGCTCACATTTAGTTTGCTTAGGCCTTTTCGATTAATTTATATAATCAAGCCATTTTTATAGCAACAACTCATATGTACCATTGGTTTTTTTATTATCTGGTTTGTATGAGCTTGTACGACTGAACATTGTTTACGCCTACGCGCTTAATCATCCTTTTCGCTTTAATGTTAAGCTCTTCATTTCCACATGAACTCACATGATTTGTATCGCTTGCTTTTGACCTTGTCAATCATTCATCGCTTTTATTCATGTGTGTGCATACCTGTTTCGCTTGTCATATGTCTGTCTTATTTATGCCTGACTATATATTCTTAGTCATGCTCTATCTCTTTGAGTTGGCTCTTAGCCTTCTCCAATTCGCTTCTCCCATTCGCTCGCATAGTAATCCAGAGAGTTGGCTCTTAGCCTTCTGCGCTTCGCTCCGTGGTGTGTCCCCAATAAACGTATTCATCAATACGAGTTCATCTTTTGATTTATAAAACGACCATTAAGAACACGCAGTTAATCGGCACACTACAAACCAAACTACACATTGCACACACTGTATTCTCACATATATTTTTGTAATAAAACCAGTGGAACATCCTGAAAATCTAGGGGGAGCTTTGTGTAGATGGCATGAAAAACTTATTTTGTAAACAGTTTTTGATACTATCTGTATTTATTTTGTCAGTTTACACAGCCTGTACATTCACTATGAAACTGTTGTACATTTTGTTTAGGTGTGTGTCCTTGAATATATCAGGCGCCTATATACTGTTCCACGTTTACGTTCATTGTACAAATATCTCGGCACTCACTGCCTGAGCCTATCAAATACACTTTATACACACATCTTATGTTCTCATTCGTTCATTATTACGCTAATCGGATTCTAATACGTATATTGCCTACAATTAAAAACTGCAGTCGCACGTATGTGCTACCTTGAGGATATTTACAATAATTTGATTACTAATAATTTTATAATTGTGGATTTACGATGCCAATCGAAAACAAACATTCAAATGAACGTCTTATGACTGATTCTCCTTGTTTCACTGTGTATTAACAACCAGTGAATGTAGATAGTCGTTATGGCAGCAAGCTAACCGAAACCTTCCGAAAAAGATACATGAGGAGTCGAATTACATTGATTCTGTGATCTTTGTTACTAACTTACTCACTTACGCCTGTTACCCACAATGCAGCAGCATTAGCCACCGACCAGTATTCTGCAACCTACTCTCTGCTGACTTGCCCTCACATTTCTCTCCAATTCTCGTTCATTCTTCTCATGCCATTCACTGTTTTCGGCGTAATACGTTTCTTCTTTGTCAGCCCTAAATGTTCCGAGCGAACGCTTTTCTCGTCACACGGTGCGGTGCTTTCTGCAATGTATGTCCTATCCACTGCCGCCACTTCTTCCACATTTTACACTCTGCTCATGGTTTCTGGCCAACGAATCCGAATTATTTTGCGTAGACAACTGTTCATGAATACTTGTGACTGGTGCATTACAGCTTATGTAGTTGTTCAAGTTTCTGCTACATATAGCTGAATCGTCATGATGTTTATTTTGAAAGTTCCGATCTTTCTGTCGATTGATATTTGTTTGCATTTGCAAGTGTTGTTCAATTGTATAAATGCAGCAATTGCTTTGACAATGCGCGCCTGCACATCTGCATCAAAACGTGGTTATTTGTTTAGAAATGAGCAGCTCGTAGCACACTGCACAACAGAAACATACGAACATTGGTTAGACGCGTGACAGGACGGTAGCTGCAGATGCAAAGCAGATTGTTGAACAAGTGTGAGGTCTCTCTGATCGATTTCAACCGTGTTTCTTACCTGGCATTTTGAAACAAAATGCCAGGTGATAGAGGACAACACATTCTGATGAAGCTATCAGTCGAAATACAGGCTGCTAACGTTTGACGATATTCGAATGTAATTAATACTCGATTGATAATATCTTCGCACCGTTTCTCGTTTTTTTTGTTTGTCTCAACTCAGTCGGTCTTCTGGTTACCGGGAATAATCACGTCGATATTTTTCAGGTTGGTTTGTTGCATTATGTATGATAAAGGAGTTACGAATTACATACTCATAATGTGATATCACATTTGTCTTTGTACATGGTTGATCAGCTTATAAATGTTTTGCTTCGCCAGATTGGCCAATCAGAAATAGAAGGTGGCAGTTCTATTTATCCTATTTTCTGTTCTGAGGCAACTGGCTTTTGTCGCACCACACGCTCAGCGTATTCGACGATGTGAGTTTGGGGAGGTTATATGCCATAGCACCGCAGTAAGACATTGATTTCTTCTCAGCTATCTCGCATACAGACTCGTCGATGTATTCCAATCTAGTTAGTTCCTTGAGGTTCTTATAATTATCTTCGATCCCTATGTGCGTGTATGGTGCTAACTGGTATCTAGCTGCCATGGCAATTACTATTTTGATCAGTTTTAGATGGATCATTCGACGCCTTGATTTGTGAGCTTATAGATTTTGACTTCACAATATTTTATTGATGTTTATCCTGTGTTGTCATTTCAGTAAACGTTGACGTAGTACTTCTTATATCTATGAGCTTCACTGTTCGTATACTGGGTATTGATTTGTTGTACAGATTAATGTCTAAAGTTGCTGAAATTTTAGGATAAGAGGTACAGGGTAAAGAAGACGATGGTGGTTAGGAAGTAGGTGATATTTCTCTTTTACTCGAATTATTAGTCTTAATGTAATTTTTAGTTTACCAATACCTGGTCTAATTAACGCAGATATACCAGAGTAAAACTTGTTGATTATTCACTTGGTTATTAATAAAATCAGTCGGGGAGAGATTTCATGTCTAAGATGTTTAGTTAATAGGTGTAAGAAATAATATCTTTCGATAAGTGGGCTTTAACTAAATTGTTCAGAATTTAAGAATGTTATCAAAATGCTGTGGGCTTATATCAAATAATTAGGAATGCTAGTTCACTACAAGTGTGTGTTAACTGATTGAAACATACAAAGTTTGCTTTTTAGAAGGAAATTGCACTGGATATTATAAATTATTTGATTTATTCAATAAAATACCCTACGAACGAGCGATTTCGTAAGAAAACTACACCATGTAGTTAATTTTACAATGGTGTGGGAAGTGTTAGAAACCTTATTTATCAACCTGATACGTGAGACATTGAGAGATGAAAAAAGTGATAAATGTCTGTTAATGAAGACAAATCAGTTGTATTATAATGGATCGGCAATTATTCATGCAAATACTAGACGTTTTAAAGAATTAAATCGTTAGCAGTAATGTTGATACACAGAATGAAATAATGAAACGTGGTTATCTGATGATTTGATAAGTTTTCACTTGTGGTTTTTGATAACGCTGGAGTACGGGCGGTCACATGTGAACTCTGTCGCAACTCAAATGTCCAAACTTTACTCGTAATTTATAATCACGCAAAATTCGCATAATAATTTTTCATTTGAATAAGTGGAATGCAATTGAGAAGTGATCAAGAATAAAAGACTGCTTTTAGTGAATACTAAATTCACATCAATTCGTGCGTGTACATCACTTAGTATACTTATTTTTATAGAATATATGAGATCATACTGAAGACACTCTTAACCTGAAAGTTCGCTTCAGTTGGATTTCACAACTGCAACCCCTCGTGGTTTGCAGTGAATATTGTTTTGAGAGTAATCGATAGTAGTTATCTACGCAAACTACTACGTATTCGTTGTCCAGACACCATCAGCATCAACGAACTGTGGGAAAGAAAAAAGCAGATTCCGGTGGAGGAGGAAATCAGGATGAAGCGGTGGAAGTGGATAGGACACACACTACGAAAAGCACCTGACTGCGTCACGAGACAAGCCCTCACATGGAACCCTCGAGGAAAAAAGAAGAGAGGAAGACCAAGGAACACATTACGCCGAGAAATAGAGAAAGATATGAGAGGAATTAACAATCATTGGACAGAACTGGAGAGAGAAGCTCAGGATAGAGTTGGTTGGAGAAAACTGGTGGGCGGCCTTTGCTCCATCGGTGTTAACAGGCGTAAGTAAGTAAGTAAGTAAGTTAGTTTTGAGTTGTTTTGACTGTCCACACAGATAAAAGAAATTTATCATGGAACAAATTGGTTGTGTGTTTGACAATGATTGATAAATAATCATGTTTGCGATGCAACTGATACAGAGTATATTGAAAGTGACTCGGTAGGGGGAAGACGAATTTACGGAGGTAAAAACTCGAAAGAAATAAATGTCGAGATTTCAAAACATTTTACAGAAAAATAACAAACTTTTGATAAATCTGTTTAAGACGAAGTTGTAGGTAAGATTACCATAAAAATTGAATTTTTCACAACACAATTATATCTACATATTTCTGAAAGAAAATACATGGACTCGATAGAAGTGGTAGAATGTTGGCAGGTAATGTCACAGTTAATTGCAAGTATCCTACGAATTCAGTATATCATTTGTTCATTATATATGAACTAGCACTATTCTATTAGGTACTTTGAAAATTGAATATGCTATTATAACCCAGTATCTTGTTACGCTACTGTCAGTCTTCAACGAAATAGACTGAATATTCTGAAACACTATAGTGAAATACTGAAAAATAGTCTGAATAATTCTTTCTGTAGCTAGGTTCAAGTAACAACTAATTAGGGAAAGATGTCTGTATTTGATGTCTTGTAAGTTCACATCACTTCACATTTCTGCATCACGTTTCAGTCTGATGGGCTGGAACACTGATTCTTAAAGGTCCTACCATGTCACTCAGGTGAATTGGAGAATCGTTAGACGGAATCAGTAACTCAAGTTGTTATGGTGAAATCATACTGTTGACATTAGGGGTGTACGGTGTTGGGATAACCTACACCTAACGCGCGAAGCTGCTTTCACACAACGTAGGTAAGTGGATAGAAATGATCCACCAAATAAAATGGTACATCTCATCCTAAGTAATGGATTTTCACAACCGCTCTCATTATTGGTAGTTGATATAATCAGACAATTATCATCACAACTTGAGCAAATTTAACTAGCTATTTACCATATATACAAATATATTCTTGTATAAATATGTTTAGTTTCCTTTCATTATCTGATGTGAATGTACAATTCAATTAATTTTTCGAAAAACTAATCATTTTACATCACCTCATTTCATTTTACTAAGGACTAACTATTATTTTAAAAATTAAAATGACATGGAGATACGATCTTCCAAATTCTAAAGTTTTACATATATCGTTTTTATGCATCAGAAACAACAGTAGACCTTATGAATTAACCCTGATCAACTCCACCGATTAGTGACTTTGCTGATGAAGTGCGATTGCTGTGATCTATAATTTGTTGGCATTCGTTTAGCAATGAAACAAGTCACAAACATGCAGGGCTACTGATTCCGGATGACCTTAGTTTGATTAGAAGACTTTTGTGTGGGACCTTATCAAAATATCTCTTCAAGTCAAAAGATGACTGAAATTAGTAGCCTTTTTCCTTGATTTTTTGTTTTATCATTTAGATTTTCAAGCAAGCATATATTCGTCGCTATTGTTTAATCTAAAATAGTTAGTCCAGTCAATGTTTCTGAGACGATAACGACAGTTTGCGGAATCAATCACACAAAATTCCTTACGTACTGAAGCATAAATACTTCTGAACAAAGTCCTGCATCTGATATTGTTGCGTTAGGCTGACAGTAGATACAGTCGAATAGTTAGGAAACTGCATTTGAAGAATTAAGGACCATGGCCACAAAATCTTGTATCTTGTTTAGTTCTTGCATATCAAATGTGAATTTTGAAGCGTCTGAATCGTTTATTTTTGTAAGCACATTCACATTACTTTCTTGCATATCAAATGAGAGTATATTTAGCCTGGAGCGGGAATATGAAGGCATCTACCATCTTGTCCGTGTATTCTATTCTTTCCGAATCGATCATATTTTTCAGACGATTTACGTAGATCAGAAATATTACTGTTGGTCAGTGCCTGAGTTAGCATTATAAGTAATCGTTGAAAAATTATTGGTCACAAACATAAATAAATATGTCTTTTGATTGCATATCAAAGGAGCGTTGATAAGATATATATTAAACAAGTATCCTGCCAACGTAAAATAAATGAGATTATCTCGAGTGAACGAGTTAATAAGGCCTACATTGGTGCGATAAGAGTTTGAATCATGCGAACCGTAATTGGGTCATGCATTTGTTTGGTGACTGTGGTTGTTAGCGGACGTAATAATAAATTCAATATAGTCCTAGTAATACCTTTCGTAACGATGGTTTTAATCTGCATAGGTTTTGCCGTATTTAAGTGGCAGTTGCACTGACTTTGTTGAAATTGTGCATCATTTTAACGAGCTTCCTTGGTAAGGCGAAATGTATCAGGTTTTTAATCTCAGAATTCTTAGAGTAAAAGGCCTTAGCAATTAAAGACAGCGTGTGCGGCGAAAAAGCCTCTTAGTTCCTGATTCACTAATAACTCTGGGTTTTGGTTGTTGTGCAGTGTACCAAATATACTGATAGACGGTTTACTTCAGAAATTTTCCGCTTTTTCGGCAATACAGTGTATTATATTTATGATGTCTAGTCTTCACTTGAATAATGTTCCTCGAAATTGTGTTGTTTCGTTGCTCGTCTACAAGCAACCTTTCATTTGAACAGTCTGTATCATTAATGCTGATGTGGTTAGATTTCTCGATGACTGTCGAGATTTGTGCTTTACTTAAAAGTTAAGGGTCTATAGACTCATCAAGGTCCACAGGTTGAAAAATGCTCTCATTTTTCTTTGTAACTTTAAGAGCAATCCAGTAATTTACAACGTGGAATTTTTTAAACGAGTACATAAGTTCAGGCTGCCATCCCTCATTTGCATAGAGACGCAACTGTCTGTTCACAGCTCATAGTATTAGTGATAGTGAAAGTATTAGCGGTATTGGAGAAGATTACAGTCCGAAGATTTGGTTCAAGAATTTGAAATCATTAGGCTAACTTTATAAACAGAAAGGTTTGAATGAATAGGAACTGAAAAGATTGGAATTCGAGAGAACACAGTGAGTGAATGTACCTGCGCTATCACAAACGACGTTGAACCCTTTCGTTCAGAATCTCTACTCATTGTATACTATCGTTTCGCGGACCCCGAACAGCTAGTCACTTTTCAGTGACTTTAAAAATTTGTGCAGTGTTTTGGTATGGCCATCGTCAGCTTTCTTTCAAACTACTCCTATACCGTAAAACATAGCTTGCTGAGGCAGTTGGTGATTGAAAATTCGTAATATTTATCCCAACCACCTCAACTGATGAATTTTCAATACTACATCGTTTGAATTCTCATTGCTACCTTGTGCTCTTTTCTTAACAACAGCACCGCCTAATCAGTTGTTCGTGGATACACGAGCAATGCTTCGAAGACATTTATAATCAAGTACAGACAACAAACAAATATCCTCAACTCTTACCAGCCATGTTTCGCATTCATTTATTAGGAAGAATCGAACTGCTGCCTAGTAGAATCGTTCTTCGTTCAGCAGAAGGATATCTTGACGGTTTCATTATTGATGCATGTTATTTCGTGGGTGATGCTTAACCGAGCTACAAGTTTACGTGTCTTCCATCTTAGTTAAGGAATTATGGCTCCAGGCACATGTACAGCCTACGACCACGGCCCTGCTCGAAGACTCACGACTTTCCCATGTTTCCCTAATAACAGACAAAATATCTAAGAGGACTAGCACTCGAAAAAATATATGGATGTCTCGACGTCAAAACTGAACGTGAATCTTGAAGCTAGTCGCTTTCCAGCTCAATGGGATCGTGATCCTGGTGTCACCAGCCATTTCAGGTTTCAAAACCGTACAGGAATTCCGAAACGCCATATCTCTGAGCTAGAATGTGATCACGTGAAGCTGTAAATACTCGCTGCGAAGGCAGCTTCGGAAGCGAAGGCTAGTTAATACCGGTTCTACCATGCATTCGTCTCAAGTAACCACCATTTTCGACTCACCTACTAATATAAGTCGAGAATCTCCCGTGCTGGCTTGTAAATGCAACTGTCTCCGCCAGCCCCCCACCTCAAGTTGGCTTCTAGCTTTGCGTGTACGATTATCGAGCTAACGCTAGGTACCTGAAAGACACAGTTGTCCAAATTTCTGTCGTAACGATCGTTAACAGCCAGTCACAACCTACAATGCTTCAACTACGCGCTGCAAATGGCTCCTACCTACCGTACACCACAGGTTACAGTAAACCTCAGCTACCGACAATGGTATCTGAGGACCGTTCATCATTGCTGATGTACACGCTGCTATAAAAGGTATCGATTTTCTGCAGCACTATGAATTGCTAGTCGATTCAATGAGTCGGCAGCTAATCGACACATCGTCGAACAGTAAATTCATGACCTATAAAGTTCAGAAAAATGCATGCCGAATCTAAGGCGATTTTTGCTCTCATGAAGAAGTTCCCTTGACTAACTAAATTTCTCGAATATATGTCATTTGCGACTAATCCTAAGGTACACCACATCGACATTTGCGGATCGCAAGTCTCGGCGAAACCTAGTCGACTGGTGCCGGACGAATAGGCCAACTGGAGACGTGATGTCGACAGTTTACTAGGCACTACTTTCATTCGTCTTTCACACAGTCTATAGGCCTCATCTCTTCACATCGTTCGCAAAAGCGCTAAGGTCAATCGGAAACGGTTCGGCGACAACCGAAAATTAAGGGTAGACACACGTGCGATCGTATCTTTGTATTGCAATGCCCTATGAAAATGTGGAGAAAACAGCTATTACGACTCCTTTCAGTCTGTTTAAGTTTCTACCAACGTCAATTGGATTACGGAATGCCGCTCAAACTTTCAAAACATTCAAACTCAATATCTCAGTTAACGAGAGTCCTTCATCGCAGTAAAGGCAAGTTAAACAATAATGGTCACGCTTTGTCACGTATTCAAGTGAATACTGTTACATTTGCCGTTCTTCATGTTCCTACTATGGCTGACTTTCAGACAAACGATTCCTACTGTACTGACGCAAGAAACTCTACATCCTACAGACACTAGCTCACGTACTATCTTGTGTGAAAGTAATCTTGTTCTTTCACGTCCAATCGAGAACTCTGACTATCATCGTGTTGTCTTTGATGCCAGTCATGGACTATATCACACAGGTATCGCATATTCACTACGCTTGATCGTCGCACGATACATCTGGCTGTCCATTATTATGATGTCCGAATGTAGGGGCGGAATTCTCTTTATTGTCAACAATCAAAAGCACACAGTCTCGTAGCTGCCCAATGGAAAAACTTGTAGCACCAATGGGCAGTTATACTTTTTTTAATCACACTAGGCTCAACGGAAGACTAAGTACAAGCAAAAACTGCCTCAGGTGTCAACGTAAACATATATTTATAGTAATTTGCCAGTAAAATTTGCTCAAGTTGTGATGATAATTGTCTGATTATATCAACTACCAATAATGAGAGTGGTTGTGTAAATCCATTACTTAAGATGAGATGTGCCATTTTATTTGGTGGATCATTTCTATCCACTTACTTACGTTGTGTGAAGGCAGCATCGCGCGTTAGATGCAGGTTATCCAAAGTAAGATATCGTTCTCCCTACACCGTACACCCCTAATGTCAGCAGTACGATTTCACCATAACAACTTGAGTTACTGATTCCGTCTAACGATTCTCCAATTCACCTGAGTGACATGGTAGGACCTTTAAGAATCAGTGTTCCAGCCCGTCAGACTGAAACGTGATGCAGAAATGTGAAGTGATGTGAACTTACAAGACATCAAAAACAGACATCTTTCCCTAATTAGTTGTTACTTGAACCTAGCTACAGAAAGAATTATTCAGACTATTTTTTAGTATTTCACTATAGTGTTTAGGAATATTCGGTTAAATATCATATAAAACTCAGTTCCATCTTCGTTTATTTATCACAGATTTATGACCATTTATGACATTTTGATAACCAGTACCGTGGGCCAGACTAAAGCATAAAAACTGAAACAGAATTTATGATACGAAGACCAATAATTATTATCACAACACTTAGTAAAATAGATAAAGTAGTGCAATAGTATCCAAACAAGTGAATCAAAGATAATTCTATTTCTTAACGAAACGGTGAAATATTATTATGTCTCGTTTTCTGCTCACTCTTTTTTGTCCTTGATTACTGATGAATTAGTGTAGTGTGATAAAGTGTTTAATAATTAAAACAAGTTAAGCAACTAAACAAGTAATCTATTTCAGTTATTCCTTTTCGCCGAATTCGTTGAAATTTGAAATATCTAAAACAAAGGCTGAATCCAAATTATTTGATGTTGTCTTCACCGTTGACACTGAGGTTCAACGTCGACATATGAGGTATTGGAAAAAGCATAACACTTCATGAAATTAATCGTAATCTCCTCTTTCTTTGCTTTGAAGTAGGCATCATTGTTTGAGCTATTTGTTCTGGTTAGCGTGTTTTCGGTTAGTTTTATTTAAGATAGGGGCATAAACCCCCTATTCACCCACCTCTAAGGGTCTACAGGCAAAGTTGTGTGTCATTGACTTGATTGATTTGAGTAGAATATATGTGAAAATAGTGAAGACACTCATGATGTGACGTGTTGCCTTAGTTGATTTCCAAACCTGCAACTACATGTAGTTTGCAGTGAATATCGGTTTTAGAGTTGTTCCCTGGGCAAGTCAGCGTTATCAATTCTTGTGAATCGAGTAATCGCGTTTATTGAGTTATGTTACTTCACCACAGTGAAGTTGGTATTTTCAATTGAATAGATTGGTGTTTTTTGACATTAGTACGAAAATAATACGGTTTCCAAGGCTATTCATCTATGAAATGTTTGAAGATGCTGCAAATGTAAAATTTACTTTACTTACTTTCGCCTGTTACCCCCAATGGAGCATAGGCCGCCCACCAGTCTTCTCCAACCAACTCTGTCCTGGGCTTCCCTCTCCAGTTCTGTCCAATCTTTGTTCATTCCTCTCATATCTTTCTCTATTTCTCGGCGTAGTGTGTTCCTTGGCCTTCCTCTTTTCCTTTTGCCTTGAGGGTTCCATGTGAGGGCTTGTCTAGTGACGCAGTTGGGTGCTTTTCGTAGTGTATGTCCTATCCATTTCCACCGCTTCTTCCTGATTTCCTCCTCCATTGGAATCTGACTTGTTCTCTCCCACAGTTCGTTGTTGCTGATGGTGTCTGGCCAACGAATACGAAGTATTTTGCGTAGACAACTGTTAATAAACACTTGTATCTTCTGGATGATGGCTTTGGTAGTTCTCCATGTTTCCGCTCCATACAGTAGAACTGTCTTGACATTTGTATTGAAGATCCTGATTTTGGTTTTGTTTGAAAGTTGTTTGGAGTTCCAGATATTTTTCAACTGTAGAAATGCACCCCTTGCTTTGCCAATCCGCGCCCTCACATCTGCGTCCGATCCACCTTTCTCGTCGATGATGCTGCCAAGATATGTGAAGGTGTTAACGTCCTCCAAGGTATCTCCATCAAGCGTGATTCGGTTGGTGCATGTTGTGTTGCATCGGAGAATTTTGCTTTTTCATTTATGTATGTTGAGACCTACTGCTGCAGAGGCTGCTGCTACACTGGTCGTCTTCTCTTGCATTTGTTGTTGAGTGTGCGATAGAAGAGCCAGGTCATCTGCGAAGTCCAGATCGTCCAGCTGCGTCCTAACTGTCCAGTTGATACCGTGCTTCCCTCCAGATGTTGACGTCTTCATAATCCAGTCGATGACCAGGAGAAAGAGAAAGGGTGAGAGTAAGCAACCTTGCCTCACGCCGGTCTTCACCTCAAAAGAGTCTGTCAGCTGACCTCCGTGCACGATTTTGCAGTTGAATCCATCATAAGAATTCCGTATGATGTTGACTATTTTCTCAGGCACACCGTAGTGTCGAAGAAGCCTCCACAGTGTTTTCCTATCCACGCTATCAAATGCTTTCTCGTAGTCGATGAAGTTGATGTAGAGTGGTGAGTTCCATTCAATTGATTGTTCCACAATGATCCGTAATGTAGCAATTTGGTCAGTACACGATCGATCCTTACGAAATCCAGCCTGTTGATCTCGAAGTTGGGCGTCTACGAAGTCCTTCATTCTGTTTAACAATACTCTGTTGAAGACTTTGCCTGGTATTGAAAGAAGAGTGATGCCTCTGTAGTTTTCACACTTGCTGAGATCGCCTTTCTTTGGTATTTTGATCAGGTATCCTTCTTTCCAATCTGATGGTACTTGTTCCTCATCCCAAATCTTCTTGAAGAGAATGTGAAATATTTTCGCAGTTGCTTCCACATCTGCTTTCATTGCCTCTGCTGGAATGTTGTCTGGTCCTGCTGCTTTGCCGCTCTTGATTTGTCTGATGGCTATACTGATCTCCTCAATCGTAGGTGCGCCAATATTAATTGGGAGGTCCGTGGATGCTGCTTCGATGTTGGGTGGGTTCAGTGGAGCTGGTCGATTCAATAGTTCCTTAAAGTGCTCCACCCACCTATTTCGCTGTTCGTCAGTGTTGCTGATTATTTCCCCTTCCTTGCTTTTCACTGGTCGTTCTGGTTTACGATAGTTTCCGGCGAGCTTCTTTGTAGTTTCGTACAATTGTCTCAAGTTTCCTTCTCTTGCAGCCTTTTCCGCCGTCATTGCTAGATAATCCACATATTTTCGTTTGTCAGCTCTGATGCTCTTCTTCACTTGCCTGTTTGCTTCTGTATACTCGGCTTGCGCCTTAACTTTCTCTGCTCTTGTTCGGCAGACATTGATAGCTGCCTTCTTGTTCCTCCTTTCTTGAATTTTTTCAAGAGTACCAACAGAGATCCATGCAAATGTAAAATATATCATCGCTTTATTTAAAATTTCATTGAGTTGAATTAAAAGAGACTTTAATCTCTTGGATCGAGTTCAGAGACGAGCAACCAAAATGGGTGATAGGGTTGAAAAATTAACCCTACGATGATAGACTGCAGCTATTGAGATTATTCCCACTGAGCTACAGGAGAATCAGAAGTGACCTGATTATGGCGAACACCATATTTACCACGCCAAACCATCCCAATGTGAGCATCTTACCGAAGCTTCACCACCACTCCCCTCGAGGCAATCCTTGGAAGATTGCACATCGAACAGCAAATACTCAGATTCGTGCACACTTTTTCTGATTGCAAGTCGTCGCAACTTGGAATGCTCTCCCGGCCGAGGTAGTTACAGCTCCCTCAGTGGACTGCTTTAAAAAGAGACTTGATAATCACGTACTCACGTACAGACTATCATCTCCCTCTTGGACAAACTGTTCACGATGCTTATCTTGAGACCTTCTAGTTGTTACCATTGCCGTCTCCTCAGATCACTCAATTAATCTATCTCGCCCATTATCTCTGTTTCCTCTCCCTTGCATACAATTCGGTCCTCTCTCACAATCTTCACTGCCAATTAAAAAACTAAATTCATCTATATACTACTCAGTTCTGAAATTTTATTCACATTATCATTAGAATTTTATCCTTATTACCCATATTACTCTCCACATTTCAACTAACCGATCTCCGCTTTGGTGATGTGACGGCTACTGGTATCCAGAAACCGTACTGCGCTGAAACAAACGTTTCATTCAAATCTCGAGACATACAAATTCACAACCAACTGCCAAATGACTAGAATTAGACAGTCGAATGGCTAGACCTCCATCCATTGGACATTACCGAACACCTGGAACCGTACCGAAAGAACAAGAATCGAGCGTGAAGAAATCACATTGGTTTACACATCTCGTGAAAAAGATATTGGATATAGGAACATACTCTTGAAAAATTCCGTGTATTGCTTCTAGTTATTTGTAGGAGCATAACACTTGATGACTTTCATTGTAATCTCCTCTTTCTTTGTTTTGAAGTATGCTTCATTGATACTGGGTCCATGAGATTCCCATCAATTAGTGCCTTTTGTGCATGGTTGAATAGCATCAGTGCAACTGCGTGTGTACGTGAAGCGTTTCCTCTTCATGACCAGAGTATAACAGCAGTTACTCTGAAGCAAGTCTCAATTGTCCTCCCTGTGTCCAACGCGTTTCACTGATTCTAAGAACCTCGAGGTTGTATCTTTTTATTTCTGTCGCAACTTGAAATAGTCTTCCAATCTCCCACAATGTTCAAACGTTCCATGTACCTACAAGAATGTTTGATATGGTTGTCAGAACTAGCATCGTCCCTGTGACTACTAAGGGAACTCGGCATTCATCACGCGACTCTATAATTATTCTTTCAAATCCCCGGGAAGACTTAAAATTGTTTGAGCTATTTGTTCTGGTTAGCGTGTTTTCGGTTAGTTTTATTTAAGATAGGGGCATAAAGCCCCTATTCACCCACCTCTAAGGGTCTACAGGCAAAGTTGTGTGTCATTAAATTGATTGATTTGTGTAGAATATATGTGAAAATAGTGAAGACACTCATGATGTGACGTGTTGCCTTAGTTGATTTCCAAACCTGCAACTACATGTAGTTTGCAGTGAATATCGGTTTTAGAGTTGTTCCCTGGGCAAGTCAGCGTTATCAATTCTTGTGAATCGAGTAATCGCGTTTATTGAGTTATGTTACTTCACCACAGTGAAGTTGGTATTTTCAATTGAATAGATTGGTGTTTTTTGACATTAGTACGAAAATAATACGGTTTCCAAAGCTATTCATCTATGAAATGTTTGAAGATGCTGCAAATGTAGAATACATCATCGCTTTATTTAAAATTTCATTGAGTTGAATTAAAAGAGACTTTAATCTCTTGGATCGAGTTCAGAGACGAGCAACCAAAATGGGTGATAGGGTTGAAAAATTAACCCTACGATGATAGACTGCAGCTATTGAGATTATTCCCACTGAGCTACAGGAGAATCAGAAGTGACCTGATTATGGCTAACACCATATTTACCACGCCAAACCATCCCAATGTGAGCATCTTACCGAAGCTTCACCACCACTCCCCTCGAGGCAATCCTTGGAAGATTGCACATCGAACAGCAAATACTCAGATTCGTGCACACTTTTTCTGATTGCAAGTCGTCGCAACTTGGAATGCTCTCCCGGCCGAGGTAGTTACAGCTCCCTCAGTGGACTGCTTTAAAAAGAGACTTGATAATCACGTACTCACGTACAGACTATCATCTCCCTCTTGGACAAACTGTTCACGATGCTTATCTTGAGACCTTCTAGTTGTTACCATTGCCGTCTCCTCAGATCACTCAATTAATCTATCTCGCCCATTATCTCTGTTTCCTCTCCCTTGCATACAATTCGGTCCTCTCTCACAATCTTCACTGCCAATTAAAAAACTAAATTCATCTATATACTACTCAGTTCTGAAATTTTATTCACATTATCATTAGAATTTTATCCTTATTACCCATATTACTCTCCACATTTCAACTAACCGATCTCCGCTTTGGTGATGTGACGGCTACTGGTATCCAGAAACCGTACTGCGCTGAAACAAACGTTTCATTCAAATCTCGAGACATACAAATTCACAACCAACTGCCAAATGACTAGAATTAGACAGTCGAATGGCTAGACCTCCATCCATTGGACATTACCGAACACCTGGAACCGTACCGAAAGAACAAGAATCGAGCGTGAAGAAATCACATTGGTTTACACATCTCGTGAAAAAGATATTGGATATAGGAACATACTCTTGAAAAATTCCGTGTATTGCTTCTAGTTATTTGTAGGAGCATAACACTTGATGACTTTCATTGTAATCTCCTCTTTCTTTGTTTTGAAGTATGCTTCATTGATACTGGGTCCATGAGATTCCCATCAATTAGTGCCTTTTGTGCATGGTTGAATAGCATCAGTGCAACTGCGTGTGTACGTGAAGCGTTTCCTCTTCATGACCAGAGTATAACAGCAGTTACTCTGAAGCAAGTCTCAATTGTCCTCCCTGTGTCCAACGCGTTTCACTGATTCTAAGAACCTCGAGGTTGTATCTTTTTATTTCTGTCGCAACTTGAAATAGTCTTCCAATCTCCCACAATGTTCAAACGTTCCATGTACCTACAAGAATGTTTGATATGGTTGTCAGAACTAGCATCGTCCCTGTGACTACTAAGGGAACTCGGCATTCATCACGCGACTCTATAATTATTCTTTCAAATCCCCGGGAAGACTTAAAATTGTTTGAGCTATTTGTTCTGGTTAGCGTGTTTTCGGTTAGTTTTATTTAAGATAGGGGCATAAAGCCCCTATTCACCCACCTCTAAGGGTCTACAGGCAAAGTTGTGTGTCATTAAATTGATTGATTTGTGTAGAATATATGTGAAAATAGTGAAGACACTCATGATGTGACGTGTTGCCTTAGTTGATTTCCAAACCTGCAACTACATGTAGTTTGCAGTGAATATCGGTTTTAGAGTTGTTCCCTGGGCAAGTCAGCGTTATCAATTCTTGTGAATCGAGTAATCGCGTTTATTGAGTTATGTTACTTCACCACAGTGAAGTTGGTATTTTCAATTGAATAGATTGGTGTTTTTTGACATTAGTACGAAAATAATACGGTTTCCAAAGCTATTCATCTATGAAATGTTTGAAGATGCTGCAAATGTAGAATACATCATCGCTTTATTTAAAATTTCATTGAGTTGAATTAAAAGAGACTTTAATCTCTTGGATCGAGTTCAGAGACGAGCAACCAAAATGGGTGATAGGGTTGAAAAATTAACCCTACGATGATAGACTGCAGCTATTGAGATTATTCCCACTGAGCTACAGGAGAATCAGAAGTGACCTGATTATGGCGAACACCATATTTACCACGCCAAACCATCCCAATGTGAGCATCTTACCGAAGCTTCACCACCACTCCCCTCGAGGCAATCCTTGGAAGATTGCACATCGAACAGCAAATACTCAGATTCGTGCACACTTTTTCTGATTGCAAGTCGTCGCAACTTGGAATGCTCTCCCGGCCGAGGTAGTTACAGCTCCCTCAGTGGACTGCTTTAAAAAGAGACTTGATAATCACGTACTCACGTACAGACTATCATCTCCCTCTTGGACAAACTGTTCACGATGCTTATCTTGAGACCTTCTAGTTGTTACCATTGCCGTCTCCTCAGATCACTCAATTAATCTATCTCGCCCATTATCTCTGTTTCCTCTCCCTTGCATACAATTCGGTCCTCTCTCACAATCTTCACTGCCAATTAAAAAACTAAATTCATCTATATACTACTCAGTTCTGAAATTTTATTCATATTATCATTAGAATTTTATCCTTATTACCCATATTACTCTCCACATTTCAACTAACCGATCTCCGCTTTGGTGATGTGACGGCTACTGGTATCCAGAAACCGTACTGCGCTGAAACAAACGTTTCATTCAAATCTCGAGACATACAAATTCACAACCAACTGCCAAATGACTAGAATTAGACAGTCGAATGGCTAGACCTCCATCCATTGGACATTACCGAACACCTGGAACCGTACCGAAAGAACAAGAATCGAGCGTGAAGAAATCACATTGGTTTACACATCTCGTGAAAAAGATATTGGATATAGGAACATACTCTTGAAAAATTCCGTGTATTGCTTCTAGTTATTTGTAGGAGCATAACACTTGATGACTTTCATTGTAATCTCCTCTTTCTTTGTTTTGAAGTATGCTTCATTGATACTGGGTCCATGAGATTCCCATCAATTAGTGCCTTTTGTGCATGGTTGAATAGCATCAGTGCAACTGCGTGTGTACGTGAAGCGTTTTCCTCTTCATGACCAGAGTATAACAGCAGTTACTCTGAAGCAAGTCTCAATTGTCCTACCTGTGTCCAACGCGTTTCACTGATTCTAAGAACCTCGAGGTTGTATCTTTTTATTTCTGTCGCAACTTGAAATAGTCTTCCAATCTCCCACAATGTTCAAACGTTCCATGTACCTACAAGAATGTTTGATATGGTTGTCAGAACTAGCATCGTCCCTGTGACTACTAAGGGAACTCGGCATTCATCACGCGACTCTATAATTATTCTTTCAAATCCCCGGGAAGACTTAAAATTGTTTGAGATATTTGTTCTGGTTAGCGTTTTTTCGGTTAGTTTTATTTAAGATAGGGGCATAAACCCCCTATTCAACCACCTCTAAGGGTCTACAGGCAAAGTTGTGTGTCATTAAATTGATTGATTTGTGTAGAATATATGTGAAAATAGTGAAGACACTCATGATGTGACGTGTTGCCTTAGTTGATTTCCAAACCTGCAACTACATGTAGTTTGCAGTGAATATCGGTTTTAGAGTTGTTCCCTGGGCAAGTCAGCGTTATCAATTCTTGTGAATCGAGTAATCGCGTTTATTGAGTTATGTTAGTTCACCACAGTGAAGTTGGTATTTTCAATTGAATAGATTGGTGTTTTTTGACATTAGTACGAAAATAATACGGTTTACAAGGCTATTCATCTATGAAATGTTTGAAGATGCTGCAATTGTAGAATACATCATCGCTTTATTTAAAATTTCATTGAGTTGAATTAAAAGAGACTTAAATCTCTTGGATCGAGTGCAGAGACGGGCAACCAAAATGGGTGATAGTGTTGAAAAATTAACCCTACGATGATTGACTGCAGCTATTGGGATTATTCCCACTGAGCTACAGGAGAATCAGAAGTGACCTGATTATGGCGTACACCATATTTACCACGCCAAACCATCCCAATGTGAGCATCTTACCGATGCATCACCACCACTCCCCTCGAGGCAATCCTTGGAAGATTGCACATCGAACGGCAAATACTCAGATTCGTGCACACTTTTTCTGATTGCAAGTCGTCGCAACTTGGAATGCTCTCCCAGCCGAGGTAGTTACAGCTCCCTCAGTGGACTGCTTTAAAAAGAGACTTGATAATCACGTACTCACGTACAGACTATCATCTCCGTCTTGGACAAACTGTTCACGATGCTTATCTTGAGACCTTCTAGTTGTTACCATTGCCGTCTCCTCAGATCACTCAATTAATCTATCTCGCCCATTATCTCTGTTTCCTCTCCCTTGCATACAATTCGGTCCTCTCTCACAATCTTCACTGCCAATTAAAAAAATAAATTCATCTATATACTACTCAGTTCTGAAATTTTATTCATATTATCATTAGAATTTTATCCTTATTACCCATATTACTCTCCACATTTCAACTAACCGATCTCCGCTTTGGTGATGTGACGGCTACTGGTATCCAGAAACCGTACTGCGCTGAAACAAACGTTTCATTCAAATCTCGAGACATACAAATTCACAACCAACTGCCAAATGACTAGAATTAGACAGTCGAATGGCTAGACCTCCATCCATTGGACATTACCGAACACCTGGAACCGTACCGAAAGAACAAGAATCGAGCGTGAAGAAATCACATTGGTTTACACATCTCGTGAAAAAGATATTGGATATAGGAACATACTCTTGAAAAATTCCGTGTATTGCTTCTAGTTATTGGTAGGAGCATAACACTTGATGACTTTCATTGTAATCTCCTCTTTCTTTGTTTTGAAGTATGCTTCATTGATACTGGGTCCATGAGATTCCCATCATATTAGTGCCTTTTGTGCATGTTTGAATAGCATCAGTGCAACTGCGTGTGTACGTGAAGCGTTTTCCTCTTCATGACCAGAGTATAACAGCAGTTACTCTGAAGCAAGTCTCAATTGTCCTACCTGTGTCCAACGCGTTTCACTGATTCTAAGAACCTCGAGGTTGTATCTTTTTATTTCTGTCGCAACTTGAAATAGTCTTCCAATCTCCCACAATGTTCAAACGTTCCATGTACCTACAAGAATGGGTGATATGGTTGTCAGAAGTAGCATCGTCCCTGTGACTACTAAAGGAACTCAGCATTCATCACCCGACTCTTAAATTATTCTTTCAAATCCCCAGAAAAAGTTGAAATTGTTTGAGCTATTTGTTCTGGTTAGCGTTTTTTCGGTTAGTTTTATTTAAGATAGGGGCATAAAGCCCCTATTCAACCACCTCTAAGGGTCTACAGGCAAAGTTGTGTGTCATTAACTTGATTGATTTGTGTAGAATATATGTGAAAATAGTGAAGACACTCATGATGTGACGTGTTGCCTTAGTTGATTTCCAAACCTGCAACTACATGTAGTTTGCAGTGAATATCGGTTTTAGAGTTGTTCCCTGGGCAAGTCAGCGTGATCAATTCTTGTGAATCGAGTAATCGCGTTTATTGAGTTATGTTAATTCACCACAGTGAAGTTGGTATTTTCAATTGAATAGATTGGAGTTTTTTTCACATTAGTACGAAAATAATACGGTTTCCAAGGCTATTCATCTATGAAATGTTTGAAGATGCTGCAAATGTAGAATACATCATCGTTTTCTTCAAATTTTCATTGAGTTGACTTAACATACTCTTGAAAAATTCCGTCTATTTCTTCTAGTTTACATCTCTAATCGAAAGCTTCCACTTGTCTGTTACTGTCTTCCGTGAGTCTAAATAAATTTCACTATTTGTGTATAATAAAGTTTTGAAAAAATAAATTTATTTCTCTATCCATGGTTAACAATATTCGGTATATTATTTTCAGATTCCGACGAATATTGCGTGAAATAATAATGAGAGATTGTAGACTGTAACTGTACGGAACATCTACTGATGGCTCAAAAACGCATTCTCATTTAGTTCAGCTGGAAAAAAGAACTAAGTTTTCTGTTTCTCTAAACTGAATTGTATAACGTACGTGTGCCTCAAGTTCACTATTTTATTTTTATGGTTTTGTTAAAATCAGATAATCAATAAAGTTTCGCTTACTTTCTGCAAAAGTGAAATATCCTTCGACCTTGTATGCACCAAAGTAGTCTCATTGCTGAACCGTCGATGGACGGGTTCGAATTTGAATGTCGCTCGTTCTGGGGCAACGGTTCGGTGTGAGCGTCTTTTAGTCCGCGTCTAACTTGACGTAATATAGTATCGGAATGGAACCTCCTAGGGCTCTGTAGTGCCTCCACATTTATTCCAGTTTGCAAAAGTCTAATTTGGCTGAGCCATTTTGATTAATTTATTTATTCAAGCAACAAATTATATGTACCATTCGTTTTCATTGTCTGGTTTGTATGAGCTCACATGATGTGTCCATCTTGTATTTTGACCTTGTCAACAATTCGTCGCTGTTATTTATGTGTGTGTAGGCCTCTCTCGTTGACCACATGTCTACCTTATTTTTGTCTGACTATATTTTCTTAGTCATGTTCTATTTCTTTGAGTCCGCTCACTAGACTTCTCCACTTCGCTTTGTGGTGTGTCCCAAATAAACGTATTCATCACTACGAATTCACCTTCTGATTTATAACCGTGAGACGCTACTTTGTAGCGATTGTCTAGACCAGCTAATTAGGAAGATTAACTTACTACTTACTTTACTTACGCCTGTTACCCCCAATGGAGCAGAGGCCACCCACCAGTTTTCTCCAATCAACTCTGTCCTGGGCTTCTCTTACCAGTTCTGTCCAATGTTTGTTCATTCCTCTCATATCTTTCTCTATTACTCGGCTGAAAGCCGAGGAAGATTAAGAACACGTCAAAATCGACACACTACACTACTTCTCGACATTGTAGCTACATTCGTTCATGCCGATCTTGAGTTTCTGTGGCAGTGTATGTTATTTGAATGTTTATCAAAGGAGTACTTCAATCCTAAACAATCTCTTCACTCAAAAATCACCGGTCGGATATCTGCTTATGGCAAACGATCACCTGGATTCTCTATTCCAGGTGCTATCGTTCAACGATATCCACATTCTCTATCCTTGTTCAACTGTGTCATAGACATGCTACTAGGTATAATTACTATCTTCGTCTAAATTTTCAGGAGTAGACCTTCCATCAGAATATTGACTGATTGACATGAAAAACATTCAAATACTACTTGCATTCGACGTGTAAATTTCACCACTTTCTAAGAACAGAACAGATAATCAGAGAGGTTTCTTAATTTAGGTCTTCCTTAGGCTCCGCTGTCTAATTTAGTGATATTTTTGTACGTATATTTGAAAGAGAATGAGCCAACAAATAAAATTTGCAAATTGATGATAATTTGGCATTAAACGTAGCAAATCTACATAATTATGTGTTTAACTAGTCGGAAGGATGTGAGTTTATACAAAATGCTTCGAAGTAATCAGATCAACAAAGTATGTTAGAAGTTAGTATCATCGTTTCGGATTTATTCTTTAATATCAGCACCTGGGATCTGTACAGAAATGATTTTATTTCTGAAGTACCCAACTGACTGATCCTACTACTGTGAAACTATTCCTTTGTACCTGGACTAAAGCTCTTATAATGTTATCTATTTTGCCTTGTTACTTAAGTATTGGTTTTATTGGTAGGGACTCCGTTAGTCGAAACGTTTCGCCTTATATTAGGTGTTCAAGATACGGAACGAGAGGGTGTAGTGTGCCGATAACTGCGTGTTCTTAAGCTCGATTTATAAATCAGAAGATGAACTCGCATTGATGAATACGTTTATTCGAGGCACACCACAAAGTGAAGCGGAGAGGGCTAAGAGCCAACTCTTTGGATTACAATGCGAGCGAATAAGCGAAGAGAATAGGAGAAGGCTGTTGAGCCAACTCTTTGAGATAGAGTATGACTAAGAATATATAGTCAGGCATAAATAAGACAGACATATGACAAGCGAAATAGGTATGCACACACATGAATAAAAGCGACGAATGATGGACAAGGTCAAAAGCAAGCGATACAAATCATGTGAGTTCATGAGGATATTAAGAGATTAACATTAAAGCGAAAAGTATGAATATGCGCGCAAGTGTAAACAATGTTCAATCATACCAGCGAATACAAACCACACAATAATAAAAGCCAATGGTACATATAAGTTATTGTTTTACCAATGGCTTGGTTAAATAAATTAATCGAAAGGGCTTAACCAAGTTAGATGTGAGAGGACTGAAATATATGTGGAGGCACTACAAGCGAACATAAATTAATCTTGTCTGGGTTCACATTCAGTAATTCAGATTGCTAATTTATTATGAGTGAACAGATTGCAGAGTATTAAATCATGGTTGATTGCAAACTTCAGGATTGTATGTTCTACTCTATATTGTAATAATAGCTTTGCTGACTTCTCAAGAGTTGCAAACTTGAATAGGTCCAATAAACTTAGTTGTGATTTCCTATTCGATTTCTTGAAACTCTTAGTCTTCGGCGTTCAACTACTTATCAAAAATGGAATGATGAAACTTGAAGGAATCATTACTTACGTTTAGTAAGTCAAATTAGATGGATGGTAAAATATACTTATGGTGGTGATCTAGGATTTTTAAACAAGGGACGAATCTGATGAATTAGTTAACAAAATTTCCGTCGACCATCGGCACAACACTGACTGACCCATTGTAAATTTGAATAATCACCGTAAAATTACTTATGTTTTGGTCATTTGGATTGCGGGTTCTAATAAGACTGTCCTATTTGACGGTTGTTAGCTGAACAAATCAGTATTCAGTTGTCAGTGAAAGAGGAACTTAGTGCATATAAAGGCTTCAATTACTTAAATCTTCACGTCAATTGGTATATATATCTACAGGTCAAATAGTACTAACCCCCAAGTTAAATCCCTACGTAGAACAGAAGCTCAGTAAGAGATTGTAGTAACAATAAATTTACTGGTGATCTCGTGACATCGAAGTTATACCAAGATCGTTTCAAAGTTTACTAGTGAGACTACCTTGCTTACGTGAACAAGTTCAAGGACACAGACAACGGAAATTATCTGTGTTTGGTACACTTAAACAAAATGATCACTGATATCATTGGTTACAACTACATGTAAAACCAATCATGAAAGCAGGACACTAGAACAGTCACTCGCTGAACAACGTGAACCATCTTGATGCGTTGCAGGTTCATTCGTGTTACTGATCAGTAAACGTGCGATTGTGGGACGGGAAAGTTAAAGAACATGAAGCGCCTCTTGATGCTCGAGTTGTCCCCGAAAGTGTGTAACGGAGAACGGAGCCAGGAGTGACGTACCATATTTGTTGCTCAAGTCAGCCTGCCACACCAGAGTTGCTCGTATAAAGAGTCCGAAGTTTGCGTTCGCATGAGTTGGGACCAGAGAGCAATGCAGAAGCTGGACGGAAACAGATTGAGCTAATCAGCCAGAAACGAAATATGAATGAGGCATGAAAATTATTTAAAATTTTTTCATTATATTGCTCACAGTTTCCGAACAGACATATTTCGTCGTATCAGATTCCGAAGGACCCTGAATGAAATTGATGAGATATAGCAATAGTGAAGGAATAGTGTCACATGCATCAACGATATAGTCTAATTTTAGTGTTGCCAACTAACATAATCCAAAACCACCGATTCATTTCTTCACGAATATTCAAATCAGTGATATTTCCTAGGCAGAGACCAAAGCCAATATTCACTGCAAACTACATGCAGTCGCATTTTTGAGAATCAACCAACGTAACGTTCTTTTTATAAGCAATGTCTCCAGTAGTTTCACATCCATTCTACAACAAATGAATAAACTGAATGATGCACACACATTTAGTGACGTGAATTGAGTGTTCACCTATAAAGACTTCTGTTCATGAATATTTTTTACATACATTTCACTAAACGATTGTTTTTCCAGTGTTTCAAGATGCTGCCCAACTCTTTTGAGTTGATTCGGGAGATCAGTTTCATCACCGACTGACAACAACCACATAACATTTTGGTGTATAATACCATATCAAATGGTCTATGTAGCTTATCGAACAGTGCTAGTAGATTGAAAAAGAAATCATCGCGATACCGAACTCGTAAGATTATTGCAATTACCAGTGACGTCAATCTATATATAACAATCTATCTTTTCTTATTGAAGTAATGTTTATGTTAAGTTACACGTAAATATGAGAAAGTTGTGTGAGAACCGATTTCAAATCACTCTGTTTCAATGCTGTTAGATATCTGTTTCGAAGTGTCTGTGATGGAAAAGAGAAACTCAGGTAAATTATCTGCATCTCCTGAAGAACGTTTTGAACTACAAATGAGACAAGAAAATGATTTCAAATTTGATTATGACGTTGTTGTTACTCCAAATTTCCGAGGATACATATTCCATCGTATCTGAATGCAATGGTTAGGATGGATGGATATATAATTATTCTACTATCATCTGAACAGTTTGTGATGTCAGTCTGAACGAAATACAAACAAATTTAACAATCATATGTTTCAACACTTCAATCAAAATAACAAAACAAATTTAGCTGTAGTGTGAATTTATTAATTATCTGATTTTAAAAAAACCATAAAAATAAAATAGTGAACTTGAGGCATACGTACGTTATAAAATTCAGTTTACAGAAACAGAAAACTTAGTTCTTTTTTCCAGCTGAACTAAATGAGAATGCGCATTTGAGCCATCAGTAGATGTTCCGTACAGTTACAGTCTACAATCTCTCATTATTATTTCACGCAATATTCGTCGGAATCTGAAAATAATATACCGAATATTGTTAACCATGGATAGAGAAATAAATTTATTTTTTCAAAAATTTGTTATACACAAATAGTGAAATTTATTTAGACTCACGGAAGACAGTAACAGACAAGTGGAAGCTTTCGATTAGAGATGTAAACTAGAAGAAATAGACGGAATTTTTCAAGAGTATGTTAATTCAACTCAATGAAAATTTGAAGAAAACGACGATGTATTCTACATTTGCAGCATCTTCAAACATTTCATAGATGAATAGCTTTGGAAACCGTATTATTTTCGTACTAATGTCAAAAAACACCAATCTATTCAATTGAAAATACCAACTTCACTGTGGTGAAGTAACATAACTCAATAAACGCGACTACTCGATTCACAAGAATTGATAACGCTGACTTGCCCAGGGAACAACTCTAAAACCGATATTCACTGCAAACTACATGTAGTTGCAGGTTTGGAAATCAACTAAGGCAACACGTCACATCATGAGTGTCTTCACTATTTTCACATATATTCTATACTATGCAATTAAATAATTGGTGTACACATTCGATATGATGTGAATTGACCCTTCATGTATAACAGAATTGCAATCTTTATTACGTGCATCTTGCATCACTCCCAATCATAATCACTTACACGTGGTTAAATAATTCACTTTGCTTTTTAGAAATTTTTTGTTCATTTGCGAGATAGGTTGCTTCAAGTACTGACAACAACTTAACAAGATCCTTATTCATATCATTATATCAAATTTCCTATGTGTGTGCTGGCGGATTTGCAAACCTTTTGGAAATTTTGTAATGATTAGTGCCGACACTATCCAACAATCTCTAACTTACTATAGAATGATTGTTCTTTATTTCAAGCATTAGAAAATATAAGACTATGGAATTTCTTGTCTGTATTTAGAATATGCAAGAGAAACGATAAACTGGGGTTAATTATCACCTAATCCTAGAGAAACTTTCAAATGAGAAATGACACTTGAAAATATTTTTAAAAATGAAAATATTTGAACTCACGTTTTCGCAATCAATATTGCACTACACAGCATGTCTTCTGTACGATTATTCACCGAATATGGCTAGATTGAATGCATTTGATACAAAATTATTTAGGAACTGATCAAAAACAAAACAATGATGTTCTGTGACAAATTTTTATATAGAAGTTAACTTATTTGTAATTATTGATGAAGCTGATATTTGCTAAGCACAACCGCAATACCAGTAACAACTGAAAACAATCAGTTTTTGCGGTAGTGGAGAAAATTTGTAGCTCAGTTTAATGATCGTGACGCTGTTTCGGTCTCTTAGTTGAATCTTTCGGTCGTATAGCTTCGTATAGCAGATTCTACGAACAAATAAAAGTAACACCAATGGGATCACCAATATCAGGACTCATCGTCGAACCTGTAATGCGGAGCCAGGAAGCGTCGATACTGTTAGTGATCAAGCCAAGAATGTGCGTTTTCTATGTAGACGACACAATCCTAATTATCAAAAGGAATGAGCTGGAGAACATCTACAATCAGATCAACAACGTCTTCGATGACATTAAATTCATCAATTAGCAGTCGTTTTTCGAACCTTCGTTATGCTCATAATCCCTTTTTCAACTGTTTGTTGATCCTATTTCACTTATGATTTTTCTGATGGTTTGATATATTAGGTCGATGTCGATGTATTTTTCATGTAGTGACGATCTGTTTTAATGGTTATTATCTCAGCTTTTTCAGTTTCATTGCGATTTCTTTCTACACCATCCAATACAAACGAGAAACTGAGCATTTTCTATTAGATGTGACACATGAAATTCATTGTAATTTTTTAAGAATACCCCCACTTACAAGTACATATTGACAACATTCAATACAATTCTTCAATGTTGATGAGAGACATTTCACAACTTGGACATATGTCTCACGGTTTAGTTTCCGTATTATTTCTTTATTATTCTTTGAAGCTTTATCGCATTTTCTCTGTATGAAATACATTTGATAAAACAAGATTATTTGAACAATAATGAAAAACACAGCAATCATGTTTTATGGCAAACTCCTATAAGATCAATGTTATCAACTATCACAAATCGAGATAGGCGTTTACACGTTTCAAAATCATCCATCAAGCTGATATTTCCTATGCACAGCCCTAAAACCAATATTCAATGCAAACTACGAGGAGAAGTAGGTCTTTATGAGGATGAACAATGCAAATTTTTCAGAAGCAATGACATCGGTAAATTCACCTATATTCTTCAACAATCAATATCATAGTCGATATACACATATGACTTGGAGCTGATTTAGTATTCATCGAATACAGATTTCCATTCTTAATTACTTCCAAGTTGCATCACAATAAACAGTCATTACTCACAGGGTTGTTCAGTATTCTTATGAAGTTTATAAGTTCGTCACAAACTAACAACTAGATATTCAATGCAAACTCATAAATGTTTATTATATGATGAAATCTAAAAACTAAATATGAATATGAAAACAAGAAACTGGACTGAATGACCTGAAAAAGCGGACGAATATTTTATGAGAGAAATTACATTTAAAAAACATATAAATCTGTAAAATTAAAATTACTTACATTTATCTGTGAAACAATTTTTTCGTAACGATATTCAGTTTTTATTAAATCACAATCTATTTTCATAAATTTAAATAGTAATTTTATCTGCGTGAACAAACTTAAATTATTCAAAACATCATCCGAATCTATCTGCATGAAATGAATTGGATACATGATTACTGATTCACAAGTAACGAACACGAAAAATACGTTTAATGGTTAATAAAAAATTTCCGAATTACTAAACAAAACAACTCTACAACAAAACAATCACACTCGTCACAAATATCGACAAAGCTGAAATGTCCTACGCACAAAACTGAAATTATTATACACTGCAAACTACGATGAGTTGCACTTCAGAATACCAACTAAGTCAATATTTCCCATCAAAACTATCTTGACTAGTTACACATATATTCAATACAGAAAATTATACAAAAACCGATGAACACACATCAAGTGATGTGAATTTGAAGTTTGTCAAATACAGACTTCCATTCTTGATTACTTCCAACTCGCAATTCACAGAATCATTATCACTCAGAGGTTAGTTCAGTATTTCATTACGTTGTTTAAGAATATTCAGTTGATTTCGGTAATTTCTTTCATCACAAACTTACAACAGCTCTAGAGGTTACTGGTTTGTATTACCATTTCAAGTTGTCAATGTACCTGATCGAGCATTGTTAGTTGATTTGGAATGAATAACTAGTATAGAAAATTCGTACGACAGTCAGAAATCCTAATCTAACATCTTTCTATTAATCTCTCACTTTGATTTGAGTATATGTATTCTGTTTCAGTAAATTTACGTAAAACTAAATTGTCATAGAACTGTCGTCGATGTGTGCGGTTTCTATGCGGATTCATATTTTTTCCTTAGAAAATGCTATGGATACGTGAAATTGAGTGAAATTGTTTGCAAATCCTTATAAACATTTTACGTTTGAAATGACACATGAAATTCATTGAAATTTTTGAAATGATCTAACTCACAATTTCATCGTGAAATATTTCTTTAATATTTTGAAGTATTGACATAAGACTTATTAGTATCAAATATTTTCCTTTACTCGTTGGCGGCTCTTTTAAATGTTCTACCATCATTTCAACATCTTTCAATTTTCTCTGTATAAAAAATATTGGATACATGATTATTTTATGAACTAGCATCAGACACAACATGACCGTTTTATGGTGTAGTCTCAATTCAATGTGGTCAACCATCGTAACCGAATAAAAAGCGACTACATCTTTCAAAAACCTATCGCACCGAATTGTAAAAAAACCCCATTAAACCGTGCTATTAGACATATAGAATAAATAAATAGTATAAAAATTTATTTATTCCACTAGTTGACCCTCCGTGTACACTGTCGGTCACAAGCTCGTATAATAGAGTAAGCGTTGTGCATTGGGTTGCCACCCTTATGCCAAGTAAAAACTGACTGGCTAAAAAACGCTAACCAGAATAAATGGTTCAAACCGTTTTTACTGTGCTCTGAGATTTGGAAGAAGAATTATGACGTCGCATGATGGAAGCCGATTTCCTGTAGAAGTCATCAGCTTGATGCCTGTTCTGACAATCAGTGCACCCATTTTTTTAGGTACGTAAAACGTTCGTTAATTTCAGGAGACAGGAAGACCATTTCAAAGAGCATCAGAAACCTCGTGGTGCTCGACAACAGTGTAACGCACTAGAAAAACACAAGTGGTTGCACTGATGCTTTCCAAACAAGCACAAAAGGCACTGATATGATGGGAATTTCACGGACTCAGGATAATCATAGCATCCTTCGAAATAAAGAGAGAGAACATCACAACGAACTTCATCCGATGCTATGCAAATACAAATGAATACAATGACGACCGTAGAGATCAATGCTACGAAAGGCTGCGGTCAATCGTCGACAGATGCTCATCAAAGGATTCGACGATTGTGATGGAAGACCGAAATATCAATGTTGGAATGGACAACACTGGATATGAATACATCATGGGATGACGTGGACTGGAAGAAAGGAACGAAAACGGTGAGAGATTCGCTAACCTATGTGCGTTCAACAAACTGGTCATCAGTGGCCCAATATTCTCACACAAGCGCGTATACAAAGCTACATGGATTTCACCGGATCACACTACTCAGAAACAAATCGACCATATATGTATCATATAAACGTTCAGAAGGATTACGGAGTTTATGAGAACCAAGAAAGGAGCTGATTTAGCCTCAAATCACCACTTGCTGGTCGTCAAAATGAAACTGAAACTAAAGATTACTGCACGACGAGGCCGACATTATCACACAAGTGTAATACAGCCTTTCTTCGGGATTCCGTTACATTCAACGAATTGAATATAGTTCTCGCTTATAGGTTCCAAGCTCTGCACGATATACTCAATGGTGAGGAAGCAGCATTGAAGAACATTTGTGAGGGGATCAAGTAGGCAATCACTTCAACAGGTCACGAACTCTAGGTCGCAGGAAATACCATGAAAAGGATTGAATCTTTGTTGGTACTCTTGAAATCTTTTAAGAAAGAAGGAACAAGACGGCAGCATTCGATGTCGGTCAAACAAGAGCAGAGACATTTACCGCACAAGCTGCTTACTCAGAAGGAGACAGTAGAGTTTATTGAAATTTGGTGTTTATGGTGAAAAAATCATGCTTGACGACATATAAATACTTATTATTGAACAAGTTTACCAATAACTGTTTTCTTTTATAACATTTGTTTACGTGTACTAACGCAAGCTCCAACCCTGTGACTTTATTGTTCTTTTGGGCCTTCTCCCTGTATTTCGAAATATTCGTAGGTCTTACTGAAGACAGTGGAGACTCAGCCTAAGTGTTTATTAACAGTTGTCCACGCAAAATACTTAGGATTCATTTGATAGAAACGATCAGCAACAACGTACTGTCGGAGTGAATAAACCAGACTTCATCGGAAAGGGAAATTAGGTAGAAGAGGGGAGAGTGGATAGGACACACTTTACGAAATGAGCACATAGAACGCCAAAGGAAAAATGAAAAGCGGAAGGCTAATAAACATAACGTCGAGAAAAAGCAGAAGACACGAATGAGGAAAATGAATGAAAATTGGACAGAATTGGAAAAAGAAGCCAAGGACAGATTTGTTTGGAGAAAACTGTTCGGCGGCCTATGCTCCGTCAAAGGTAACAGGCGAATGTTAGCAAGTATGTACTGTGGATAACAGATACCCAAAATACGCTTGATAAATGCCTTATTTTGATTTTTTACGTTTGCGAGCATGGGCTGATCTGTTGACCTTCAGATTTCAATTACCACCAGGAAAATCCGTAGCTGTGATTGGCTGCTGTGTATTTTTGTGTGCTATTTTCTTAAATGTCCCAAGGACGTTTCTATGATGTGTAAATAAACGAGGGTTGTATGCTTGATTGTACTGTGATTGCTGGGTGTTTGTAGACTATACTTTCTAGGTTTACAAAGCCTTTTTACTTTACTTTGTGATTCGAGGTAGGCTGCCTGGTCGCTGGTAAAGTCTCGTTTGCGTTTGTTGACTAAGCTCATCTCGTAATAGACTTAAGCATACTAATTGACAAACATAATAGTAAGTTGGATACAAGTTCGATGTGAGAGCACAGTTTTCAAAGCATGATGTTTCAATGCCATTTGTCTTATGAATTAAGAATATGCAATTTATTGATAAAGTGAATTTAATTATTTGCAAATCTTTAAATACATTCAACATGAGAAATGCCATAGAAAAAATTCGTTCAAACTTTTTAAATAATAATACTTACAATTCTTCCTCTATCAGATTTTATAATCAGCGATAATATTAGTAAGAGGATTTTCAAGAAATTAAAATATTTCTCCCTCGATTCCTTCTCCGTTAATTCTTCATCATATATTTCAGTATCCTCCGATTTTCCCTGCATCAAAAAACGTTAGATACATGAATATCGATCAGTCAGAGTTAAACAGAACAAACACATTCTGTGATAAAGTGATGTTTCAGTGTAGTCAAATGAGAGAATACCATATGAACGATTATACGCTTCACAATAATTATTAGCGCTGATAGTTCTTCGTCATAACTGTGAGAATAACGAAACAGTTGCGATTCAGAAAGCAAACAAAACCAATTAACTTTAAAGGCTACGTCCCCAGTAGTTGCACTTGTAAAACCATCGATGACAACATTGCTCATCACGAGTATCCTCAGTTTTTTTACATATATTCAATGCAAATAAACACTGAACCATTATCACTCACACGTTTGTTCAAAAAAATTTCACTAAGCTGTTTAAGAATAATGAGTTGATACATGAGATAAGATTCATTACAAAGAGACCAACAACTATACAACATTCTTGTGTATAATGCCATATCAAAAAGTCAATGTAGCTGATGGAACAGTGCTAGTAGATGTAGAATGAACAACTGGTATACCGAATTCGACGGAGTATTGTAATTAACAGTGACACTACTTTGTGACAACCTATTGAGTTCGATGTATTTTCTTTCAATCACATGTAGATACGAGTAAGTTGTGAAAGAATCGATTTCAAATACTACTGTTTCAATGCAACCGTGTATCTGTTGTTTTAGAATGTGCAATAGAGACGAGAAACTGTGTTAAACTATCTGAAAATCGTGAGGAAGAATCCAGACTAGAAATAACACAAACATTGTTTCAACTTTGAGGGTCATCCTACTTACAATTTCATCTTCAACAGTTTTAATAACGATTTTCCATACTGAAGGAATTTTTTTCGTAATATTCACACTTCTGTTTCGTGTTAGCAGATCTATTGAGTCGTTCGGCTCTTTCTCATCATCTTGCGATTTTTTCTGTATCAAATGCAATTTTGTACATAATCATTTAGTATTAAATATCAAACACAACAATTTCACTCAATGAAAAAGTCTTACTTTTTGTGTCCAGCTTACAGAACCCAATGCAAACGATTACAATATTCATATTAAGTGATAATGCTGAAATGTTTTACTCACAAATCTGAAATTATTATACACTGCAAACTACGATGAGTTGCACTTCAGAATACCAACTAAGTCAATATTTCCCATCAAAACTATCTTGACTAGTTACACATATATTCAATACAGAAAATTATACAAAAACCGATGAACACACATCAAGTGATGTGAATTTGAAGTTTGTCAAATACAGACTTCCTATCTTGATTACTTCCAACTCGCAATTCACAGAATCATTATCACTCAGAGGTTAGTTCAGTATTTCACTACGTTGTTTAAGAATATTCAGTTGATTTCGATGATTCCTTTCATCACAAACTTACAACAACTCTAGAAGTTGCTGGTTTATATTACCATATCAAATGGTCAGTTTACCTGATCGAGCATCGTTAGTTGATATAGAATGGATAACTTGTATAGAATATTCGTTGGCTTAGTGCAATCAACGGTCACATTACTTTGCACCAATCTATCATTTCATAAGTAGTGAATACATTCAATTCGAATTACGTATAGATAAAAGTGAGTTGTGATAGAACAGATTTCAAATACTACTGTTTCAGTGCAATCGCATATCTGTTGTTTTAGAATGTGCGATAGAGACGAGAAACTCTGGTGAACTATATGCAAATCATGAGGAAGAATACAGACAAGATGTAACGCAAAGTCGTTCACATTTTAAAAGTCATCATACTTACATTTACATCCTCAATAATTTTAATTATAATATTTACTACTGGAGAGAGCTTTTTCAAAAATTTTACATATTTCTTTCGCGCTTGTACATCCGTGAATTCTTCTTCTTCTTCCTGTTCAGCATCTTCCAGTTTTCTCTGTATCGAATGTTTTAGATACATGATTATTTATCAATCATTGTCAAACACAAATAATTCTTTCTATGATTAATTCTAAGTTCAATCTAGCCTACTAACATAACAGGTAACAACAGTTGATTAACTAGATAATTATCATCACAAACTGACAGCAACTTTACAATGTACTTGTTCACATTACTATACCAAATAATGAAATATACCTGATTCTGTGGCATCTCACCGTTCCCAGTCGTTTTATTTATTCGACCTTAATATCGACTATTTTTTGTATTTCTAATAATCCAATAACAGTATCGATTGTCGTCTGTTAGATTGTGTGCCTACTCGCTCATTACATGTCTAGCCAATTATTGCTTGACCATAAATACCTAGTCATTCTACAGCAGATGGAGCGTTGTTACACTCGTCCTCTCCATGTTTTTTCAGTTCACGTGTAGGCTGTCCATTCTCATGTTTGTCTGTAAGAGATTTTAATCAATATTCACGAGTTTACTATGTTAAATCCTGAAAGATCCAGAAATCAGAAAGAAGACTAATTGGATGAGGTGGTGTATAGATTTGTGTTCTCAAGATAATGAAATGATGTACAGACCAGAATAAAAAAGCAGCAAATAACTACCGAGATAAACGCGAAACGGGAACCACAAATGGAAACGTACAAACTGGTATGATATACGGAAATGGATAAAGAGATTTCTCTCATTGCCAACACCATCACTCATATAATTGAAGTCAAGTCTTAAGCCACTACATTGGTGAGCTGTACTTCAAATTCAACACCAGATACTAAAATTTAACAATGCCAATAGATATCGATAGACAACAAATACGTTAATAAAATGATTTATAATTTATTTTACTTATTGGCAAGGAAGATTTTGCTAGGAGACTAAAGTGTACGCAAGGGAGAGTAATTATAGATAATAAGGGAGATAGTTGAGGTTAGTAATCTGCGGAGATGGAAATAATAACAACAAGCAAGTCTCCATTCATATATCAGGCACAGTTTGGCAGTGAGTGTAATGATAATTTGAACGTAAGTATATGTACATCAAGTCTCTTCTTGAAGCTGTTCCTCAGCTGCTGGTTTACATCTTCGAATTCTAGTAATATGAGAGGCATCAATATATTCTAGTCTCATCGTGATGATCAAGGATGCCATCTTTTGAAGATTTGATGCTCAGGACCTGTCATTGCGAAACCAGGATTAGGCTTCATAATATTTTCATTTCCATGATGTACAACTTCAACTGTTCGTTCGCCAGCCCCACAGTGAATTCAGATGGAATTCATAAAAAATTAAAGGTAGGAAAATCTGAACAGTATTTATTATTTAGTTATGAAAAGAAGGAGTGTTATATCCATCAAAAGAAACAGTCATACAACAGTAATAGACACATTGTCATTTTAT
>CALYCR020002609.1:0-14429 GCA_944470395.2 Schistosoma turkestanicum
ACAATCATGCTAGTATAAGACATTTTTCTGTCCATAAATGTGAATAAGCTAAGAACTTCAGTAAAATCTTAGTTAATGTAGATTCACTAGGCATTAGACATTTCAAATAACTTTCGTGATAAAAAAAAACAATATTTGTGTACATCGTGACGCCAAATCTCAGTTTCAGATCACTTTGATGCAGATTCAATATTGATCTACTTGCCTAAATATCCCTGCAAAACAAACAATCATATCAGTAATCAGTGTCATTTCAATTAGTTATTTTCACCAGTCTGTAATCATCTAATATTTAGCATGTGTCCTTTTCATTTGATTATAAACAATAACCAGAAAATAAGTGCTTTAATTACTATTTTCACTGCAGACAACTACACTAACAGCTTGTTTACTAATTTGGATAACCAAGCGGAAGTCAGTTAAAAATTATCAATAACTCGTTTATTCAGTCAGTTTCAGATGTTGAAAATACTTTAGAACACGTCAATTCATAGAAGGTACCATATCACGATTATTAGACATTAGACAAGCACAAGTTTATGTAAAAGACCTTGAGACAGACCGCTATAGGTAAATATGACATGATCTCAGTCTACACCTGAATAATATTCATTAAAAAACTTAAACGCAGACTTACTGAAATGCATAACAAGTATTCGCGAAACATAACAAAATAGTGGGAAATTAACAAGTCATTTACCGTTTTACCTGAATGTAAACAAAACCAAAAGACAATTGAATCAATGGTTCAATTATCATTGGACAAAATAACCCTGCTTACATGAGCAATAAATTGAATAATACGAACAAATATATTGATTGGTGCATCTTTTGGTAGGATGATTTTTTGATTTTTCGGAAATAAACTATTAATGATTGTATGTAATTTTGTTTGAGTTTCTGCATGTTTTTCACCTTTGATACGGACAATGTACACCCTGAAAATGAATTAAATAAAATAGTAACAATATTTGTCAAACAATAATGGTAATATTTAGAGGACGCTAAATAATCACAACTATTGATGGTAGTTAACATCAAGTCTATCTGTAATCTGTATATCTCTAAATAGAAAGATGAATTTTCTGTTTACGCGGTAAAAGGTGAATCATTATGATTAAAAATGGTTTTCTGCCTCGACCACAGACATAATAAGCGTTGCATCCTGTGATTATGCAGCCAAAAATAAAGTAATTAAAACATCCACCGTGAGTTTAAAATTTACAATATTGTCAATTCCTCACTTTGAGAAGGTCGTAAAGAACATTTCATAACACAGGTAATTATATCCTCATATGAAACCGTGTGAATGATAATTTATTTAGTAGGAAAACCATTCCGATTAGGATGAAGAGAATGTAATACATAGACAATAGCAAAAACAACCTCACATTCTTCCACAAAGAGAAAGAGTCTGTTGAAAATACACGACAGAAATAAGAAAGCCGAAAGCCAAAAGATCATGTTTCCAACATTTAAAAAACAACAAAAACCCCTGTAAGTTAGTCAGTTACGAAGTAGAAACACGCCCGCATAGATATCAGTTCAAGACCCCGTAACACATTAACACAGAGACGCAATAATGAAATGAAATCCCACAGTAGCAGAGGTAGTAACAGGAATAGAGGACTCGAGCTCTGGAATCTCGTGCCACCGGTGTGTTGCATCTCCGAAACGCGCATTCAGGATGCGAGTAAAAACATTAGTTTGGTTTCACCTTGTCCAGATAAAGAACCAACTCGGTTTACGCATCGTGTATCTAGAAGCCCTGATGCTGCTTCCCGTGGCCTCGATGGTGTTGGTATAGCATTGAGTCCTATGGAAGAACTATCTCTCTTAGATTGGATCTCAGTGGGCAGTCGCTTGTGTGCTGTCCGACTAAACGGGACAGTAAGGACTCGGAAAGATATGGACACTCGCTGTTGCCTCTTCGTCATATCTGCCTACGCTCCCACTGACTACAGTTCAGACAATGTAAAAGATGAGTTCTACAGAAACCTTTCTAACCTTCTTCAAAGTGTTAAGCGCTCTGATATAGTAATAATGGTCGGTGACTTTGATCCTCAAGTAGGTAGACTCAGTCAAAACGAAAGACACCTGGGTGGATGTTATGGTGTTGCGGCTCAGAGAACAGACAATGGCGACCGTCTGTGGCAACTATGCTCAGATAATCGCCTATTTCTAGCAAACACTAACTTTACACCTAATGGAAAAACATCTCCTGACCTGGCGACCCCAAAAACCGACTCAACGATGCACTCAACTAGAGCACATCGCTATCAGATATAGGTAGAGAGGCTCTATTGAAGACTGTCGCTCATTCTGGAGCACTTGTTTATATCTAGACCATGCTCTAGTTTGAGCGCATATTTGTTTGCGTCTTACTGGACGTAAGAGAAGTATCGCAAGGAAACCTCCTACGGTTCTACTCAATGATAATAAACCTAGGAATATGTTTCAGTAACAACTAGAAAAACAGTTAGGCAACCATGTAAGTGATTCCCATCCGGAGGTAGCTAGGAATGATATCCAGAGATCTGTGGAAACAGCATTGATATCTGCTAGTAAGGTAAACTGTGGTGCTGTGTTGCGAACTACTTATAAGTAGTATATAGCGTGAGTGTCAACGTAAAGTCTGGTAGCATAATATGGGGGGAAGATCAAGAAAGGAAGAGTCAGAAAACAATGGAATTTGTATGAAACGCATGAAGAGTGACAATGGATTGATGTTTGGCAACAGGAACAGTCCAGTTCCATAGTATGAACTGATCTTTTGCAAATGAACGATTTACGATATGGTTTTCCGATTTTACTGACTAACTCTGTAATTTTCGTTAAATACAATTCGGTTGCCCCCACCTGTGTTCTCATTCACTACATTTGGTGTCGCTGCCTGCTCGAAGTAAGGGGCTCCCGTGGCCGAAGGAGTTGCAGGACGGAGATTGGCGGAGCTTCCTGGAGGAGTTTGGGGCCACGGTGGAGCTGGTGGGGGCTTGGGGCGGAGTTGACGGTGCTGGGGACGCTGTGGGGAGGTGAGGCGAAGGCGGTGCACGACAGCCTGGACGGTGCCACCAAGGAGACGGCGTGGGAGACGGTCACCGGGCGGCTGATAATGGAGTTCGACAGCCCAGCGGACAGGGAGGAGGCGCCGCAGAGGTTCCGGTTGGCGCGGCTGTCGGCCGATGGTGACCTGTTGGTGCTTGCTGTGGAGCTCACCGGATTGCGCCGTGAGGAGTGGACGGGGCACAGTCTTTGGCGTCGCAATTTATCGAGTGTGTGCCTGCCGCCGTGTTCCAGCATCGGGAACTTGTGGACGCTACACGTTGGATAGATGCCGCATCCATTCCAGACCAGTGATCAAGAACGATGACCGAAGTGGTAATCCGGCATAGTGTAGCGTGTCACGGAATACGGAAGGTGATATTAACTGACCAGGAGCTCTGTTTTGAAGGACCACGACGACAGCTTATTAAAAGGGGGGACGAGTGTGGTGCTGTGTTGCGAACTACTTATAAGTAGTATATAGCGTGAGTGTCAACGTAAAGTCTGGTAGCATAATATGGGGGGAAGATCAAGAAAGGAAGAGTCAGAAAACAATGGAATTTGTATGAAACGCATGAAGAGTGACAATGGATTGATGTTTGGCAACAGGAACAGTCCAGTTCCATAGTATGAACTGATCTTTTGCAAATGAACGATTTACGATATGGTTTTCCGATTTTACTGACTAACTCTGTAATTTTCGTTAAATACAATTCGGTTGCCCCCACCTGTGTTCTCATTCACTACAAAACCACAAGGCTGGAGAGAAGCCGTGGATTTCATTAGCATCCGCCGAACTGATAAACACTAGCAAACCCATCCCGCTTGGCTCTAAACATGACGAAAAGAGAAGGCAGCTTAGGCGCAAGCTGATAAAAAGCCTACGCAATGATCGTAAACAGTGGTGGGCGGCGAAAGCAAGAGCGATGGAAAAAGCAGCGGTGATAGGCAACAGCAAGCAGTTGTTCCGACTTATCGAGGAAACTGGTGTTAGAAATTCATCTGTTAGCGAAACTATCTTAGAAAACGATTGGCTTATTATTCATTCTTAATCTAGGAGATTGGATCGATGGGCAGAACACTTTAGGAATCAGTTCAGCTGGCCTTCAGCACACAATGTCTAGTCAACCTGAATGGCAAAGCGACGTAAGTCGTCTGAGAAAGCTATAGGAAATTTGAAGCAAGGGAGAGCAGCGGGTCCTGATAGGTTTGCCCCTGAGATTTTTAAGGATGGTGGTCCAATTTTAACAGTGAGATTGACTGAAATCTGGGAATTGGGCGTAATCCTATCTGACTGGTCTCAGTCAATGATTCTTACAGTCTATGAGAAAGGACAAAAGCCCTCTTGTGACAATCACAGAGGAATCAGTTTAACTGATATAGTAATTAACAAAATAACTATATAGCCTCGACAATACTTCGACGCTTAAGTATTGCTCGTGAAGAGCAAACTCGAGAAAATTAGGCTGGTTTCAGATCTACACGTGGATGAATAGACCACATATTCACACTACAACAGATTCTAGAATACAGACACACATTTTGGCGTCCGACATTAGTTGTATACCTGGACCTTAAAGCAGCATTTGACTTTATCAATCGTCAGGTCCTGTGGTAGTGTCTGCCATTGAAAGGTGTACCAAAGAAGTACACTAACCTTATACAAGCTCTCTTCTGGAACACCACTGATCGAGTTAGAGCTTATGGCGGACTGTCATCGGAATTTATTACTTCAAGTGGTATTTGTTAAAGCTATCCACTTACTCCATTCCTGCTTAACTTTAACATTGACGTGCTTTTAGATACGACATCATCATCTGAATTTTCAGTTGAACGTTTACCAGGAGATTCATTTGTTGACTTAGAATATGCCGACGAGATAGTTCTACTTGGTGAAGAAGCTGACAAAATGCAGAGTATTCTGACCACCTTAAGTAACAATGCATGTTCGGGATGAGATTCTCCCCGTCGAAATGCAGAATATTGATTCAGGATTCGATTGCATCGGCACCCGAACTAATGATAGGGAGTGAAGCGACTCGGCGTCTTGACCGCTTTACTTAACTCGAGAGTCTTATTTTTTTAGTCTAAATTATCTCGGTACACACAGGCCGGCAACAAAAATGACAAAAAGTTGGTATACATGTATATCAAGTAATTAGTAAACCGTTTCAAAAGGTCGTTATGAGAAATCGTTTAATCGACAATTCATAAAAGTTAAAGGTAAACTGAGTTACCCTTCCTAGTTGTCTAGAATAAATAACACTAATGGTTCATACAGTCATAAAAAAAATAACCTCAACTGTAATTTAGAACAAAAAGAAATAAGTGAAGTGTTGCAGAGGTAAAGATAGTGGTTATTCTTCTGGGTTTGAAAGTTGCTTTGTGCCATTTAACTAATTTATCAGAATTATCGACAAACAAGGTGTCTATAGAAACCTTTAGACAAATGTAGACGGTAAATAATGTGATGAATGAACAAAATAAATAAAATAAGATGATGGAGAAAATTTGTAGCTCAGGTGGATGATTGTGGTGTTTCGTTCTGTTCGTTCGGTTTTTGTACATTATTTAATTTGATAAACAAAAAATTAACATGTCAAACCAAAAGTAAATACTTATTATCGCACCAACAGTTGAATAATAAATAATGTATCTTATGTAAACAGCTTAGAACTTACCAAAGTATGCATGATAAAGATTGTAAACTGACCAAAGCTACTTTAGAAGTTCGATTTTTGAGATGACTTAAGCAAATAGATAAGAAATTGGTCCAATTATTCAAGAAAAATGATTTGGTACCAACACAGAGCAAGCAAGTCACCAGGGGGAATAAGGCCTTTGAAAAAAAAAAGCTACTGAAATTGAAGTACTCTACATAATGAACGTATGAATCCATTATAAAATCTTAATAGAGTGTAGAGTTATCTTTTAAACGGGTATACTTGTCAAACATTCACAAGATTCTCAAACACGTAGTTTTTTCATGTAAACCGATATTGCTAATGCACTAAGCCCCAGAGAAGAGGCGCCACTAACGTTTTGGAGACCGATTGCTAATCACCAGTCTGACACTATATTAAAGAGTTCCATCAAAGTCAGAAACTATTGTTAGAAAATGTATAACCTGGGAGCAAACTGGCATGAGTCCAATAAACGATTAAGTGACAAATATTGTAGTGCTAGTCGGAGATTTAAATGAGCGAATTGTGCATCTAAGTAAAAAAGATCGTTTACATGACAAATACGGACTTGCTGGTCGCAATATAGGTAAAAATCACCATCTCTAGAAATTTGTGCAGACCATAATTTATTTTTAGCTAGCATCGACTTTCATCAAAGCCATCGCCGATATGCTACCTGGTGTCTTACTTCTGCAAATCAGTCGTAGACTAAGATTGGTCACACTGAGATCAACCTTGGATGCGGTCCTTCTCAACCTCACTAAGAGTTGGAGAACTTACATCAATTCGCTACTCAGGTTGACTGCAAATCGTGGGTAACCGAAGTGTAACTGAAGGTCAGTTTAGCTGATTCCGGAAGTGTTTTACCCATCAATTCAATCTCCTGGATTTAGAATGAATAATAAGCCCATTGTCTTTCAATAGTGTCTCACTTACAGTCAGATTCCTAATTCCGGTTACCCTGATGAGTCTGAATGGTTATCTAGTGTTACCTATTGCCGCTGTCAATTCCATCCAACTTGCCTTCATTACCCACCACTGTACGCCATCGTTGCGTAAGCTTCCTGTCAACCTGAGCCTAAGCTGACTATGCTCTTCATGTTGAGAGGCAGATAGGATAAGCAGAACTGTAAGAGATTTCTTTGCTATGTCTTTCCTACGTCTGTTGAGGCCAAAGAAATACGCGCTCATACTAGAGCATTATCTGATTATAGATATGTACTGAAAAACGATTGACAGTAGTCTGTAGAGCGTACCCGTCGGTGGCTGGTAGCGATGTGCTCTAGTTGTATCTAGCATTCGGTCAATTTTCAGAGTTCCCATGTTTAAAGTTGGTATTTGTTAGAAATAGTCGGCTATCTGAGCATAGTTGCCACAGACGGTCGCCATTGTCTGTTCTCTGAGCCGCAACACCATAACATCCACCCAGGTGTCTTTCGTTTTGACTGAGTCTACCTACTTGAGGATCAAAGTCACCGACCATTATTACTATATCAGAGCGCTTAACACTTTGAAGAAGGTTAGAAAGGTTTCTGTAGAACTCATCTTTTACATTGTCTGAACTGTAGTCAGTGGGAGCGTAGGCAGATATGACGAAGAGGCAACAGCGAGTGTCCATATCTTTCCGAGTCCTTACTGTCCCGTTTTAGTCTCATCGTTCTCCAATCGACCTGCCTTGCATGGTAGACTCCAAAGGTACATATGTTCCAGCCGATAGAGCTCAACTGACTTATCATGACAACCAAGCTCGACCGCCACGTCAAAATAGTAGCTATGGTCGGGACTTTGCTGGTTTTGTTGTGTACAAGACTTCTGCTCATTTTGGAGTATCTATCACTTCATGGCCTGATTTGCTTATCATGCGTTTCCGTGTCCTAAGAACTGATTGTTCAATCGAGGCTTTGGGAAACATCCAACTCATAAGCACTAGACTTCCTCAAGCTCTCCTGTTTACTCCTATGAACGGCAAGTTTGATGACACGTAAATTTCTAAGTAGTGAATATGTGCAGTTTCCACCAGGACCGAGAAACCTGGTAGTTGGAACGCGTTAACAAGCTGGAAGCGGAAACTTCGCCTGACAAAGCCTGAGGCCTTTTCAACTCATCCTATTCTTTAGCAATGACAGGTCTGGTTTCGGTGAAACACTTTCGTAAGTTGATGAAGGACATATTAGTAACATTCAAAAGTGTCTCGGACAATGGGTAGAGATTCTTGGGGAACATTTAAGCTGGTCTGTTACCGTAGAATCCTCATAAGAATATCCGTGACTGATGGCTATACATTCACTCAACGAAGGAATAGTCGAGAAGAAACTCCGAATTGGGTAATTATTAGACAGGTTGAAATGAAAGTCACTGAGAATCATTCTTTGGCTTTTTTTATCACCTAAGAAAAGTAAGAGGAACTCTTTTAACAAAAATAATTATTCCTCGTTATACTTTATAAAACTGAATTATCTCTCTTATTGTATAATACTTTCGTTTATTTATTTTTATTTTTTACTGTACTTTTTCTTCCCTCCTTTACCCTTTTATAGTTTCATTTCTTTCTTTGTGACCACTACTTATTTTGATACTCGATTGTAACCGTTTTGGTGCATTAAATAAGTAAAATAGTAAGTCTACTGAAATCCTATCCAAGTTCTACAAAATTATGACCAGCCGACTGACCTAAACTCAGTATATTCCAAAGGTTTTATTTTCTAACCTTGATAAACAAGTCCCTTGTTGTAATCACAAGCATATTTTTTAAGATCTGTCTTGGGATATGAAATTCTTGCCTCACAATGCTAACTTTTGTTTACGCTAACTAGAACTTACTCCATCTGTTCAAATTCAAATGATGCAGGTTGTAAGCAACTAATGAAATAAATGTAAATTCATGTTCCTCTACTGCTCAAATCACTCTTCCTACAGATTCTGATTCCATTACATTGGGGTAAACAAAGAATTTTTTGATGAAATGATAGTATAATGTGATTTGACACATTGATTTATTTAAATTGGTGAATGATACACAAGATACCTCTGTATCCTAATTTACATATAAAGAGATACGTACTGGAATATGCTTCTTTTTACTAGCCAGTTCCAAACTTGCTGGATATAAATTTTCCACAAATGTCTTTAAAGCTGGAATGTTTACTTCTTGTCGAGCAACAGCAGCTACTGGCAATAAAATTTCAACAAACAAATCAGAAAGTACATGCTTAATTTCGATTTCTTTCACTTCCAAATAGTAATGACCTAATTCTTGCAGAAATGTGAAACATTTTACAAAATCTTCGATTGGATGCATCTGAAAAATATTTTAAGTAAATATGAATTACGGAAAAACGTCATATTGTGTAAAAAAAACGCCAACAACAAAATTACTGACTTTATGAGCTCTGCTACAGACTATAATTTAAAAGAGAACATTACAATAACAATATTTATGGTGGAGTTTTGTTGTTTAACAGTATAGACTACTTCTATTACTACAGTTTCGGATTATTTCTATAGTCGATTACCGACAGAATAGCCAGTGAATACTGCACTTGATATAAGGCTAAATAGTAGACTATTAGATTCGGGACTGATCAGATGATCTTCAAAATATCACCCAAAAACCACCTATCTTATTAGTCTAGTTGCTAAATTTTGACCAGTATCTTAAATGAACTGACTGATATTTCATATTTCGAAATAAACTAGAGAACAATAATCTTTACCACCGTCCTATTAACAGACTTGATAATGGTGGACTAAGTTATAAATACTTGTGATTAATTTAGTGTATGAACAGAGTAAGCTGATAACAAGAATACCAGGGGGGAGACTTTATGAGTCGTAAAAGTTATGTATATGTACTGAACATTACTTAAATCAATAGATTAATATCATAGTAATATACAGAGACACACTAAGGTCACGTGACGACAGTAATATAATTAGCAACAATTAATAGGCAACTAAGGAACCTTCAAGCAAATTCGAACCTCCTACACAAACCACCAATATGATACGTTCTACACAGACTTCAATGATGCAGCTCAGGTTTAATAGAAAAAGGTCTGCTATGGATGATATGGTGGTTCGATCCACTGGAATATCCCACTTACGTAGGTCGAATTATTGAAGATACTTAGGTGATTAAAAAACCTACTTTTGTTTTAGTGTGTGCTGCTTAATTTCGGTAAATAAAAAACTCTACTAAGACTTATTGATATGATTACTTGTAAAAAAAAGAACTTACTTTAACTCGAAAAAACTTCATCCCCATTATAAGCGATACAATACTAGCTCTATTATTTTGACTATTTTCCTTAGATCGCAGATCATTCAGACAACTCATAAATTTGTGACGCACCAAAGCAAATCTGAGCATAGAATAAAAATATATGAATGAATTATGAATTCAGTATCTGACACCATAGTAAACCCTAATTTTATATTGTTATTTGAGTGTTTCGTAAGTAAATTTGGTAAGCTATCTAAAATAACATAATATAATGGAGTGATGTCGAACATTTTTTTATTATCGCATATACTAAGCGCTGGATCATTAGAATTCATAATAGCACTACTTTTCACTATCAGCAATAGCAGTAGAAACAATCATCTTGAACGTCTGTAAGTTATGATGTACCTGTCAGTATACCTGTCTAGATTAATACTAAGCCAAATTAGCTTTCGGGAGGTAAGGCTTCATAATGACTAGGCAATAATAAGATACATGACTTTTAGTCGATACTTGTGAGTAGTTGGATACGCACAGGTCAAAAACTTTAGGCTTAAGAGAGAAACGGAATATTTACTGTAAATTTGCAAAATGAAAGTCCCACTTTGAAATAGTTACATTAGTTTACATTGTACATGCATCATGAAAATGTAAATAATTCCGAAAATAAACAAAATTACCTTGACTGGAATAATAGTCCAACGATTTCTGCATATAAATCAGCAACGAGGTTTATATTTTCGCTATTTTTTGGTTGCAAACTGCAGTTTTCCAAAAACAAAAACATTTCTGGTTATCATAAGGACAGTAAAAAAGAGTACTTATAAGAAAAACAATAGACACTACCCAAATATATATAATCCTCTTATGATGATTAAGGAGTAAAAGAACGAATTAATATTGGGATCTAGGCTTTCGCTAACTTAAATCACTATATAAACACAATGTTGCCACTTAGGACTATTCAACATCATCTGACCAAAAATACGATTCTTGAAAAAAGACGTTTGAAAAGCTTACTCCTCTCTATAGTTAAATCTTCCAAAGCATTGCTCTAAGATTGATTTGATAACATCATTATGACCTGGATGAAAGGGCAATTGTTTTAAAACTGCAAGCATGATATGACAGAATATGATATCGATGGCAAGCTGAAATTAAAATGCAATAAGGATAGATATATTTGATAACATACATCGCGTCGTTCAAATAGAACAGCTAATTCTGGTAAAGGTAAATTATGGGATTTTGACAGCGATGATTCCGAGGCACACTTGTTAGTCTTTTCCGATTTATTGGCACCAAGGATTGAAACTTGTTGACTCACATGTAAACTGTCCTCAGTGAGAGGACGTTGAACTGGCACTGAAGCAACGTTTTCGACATACTCATTAGTTAAACTTGAAGACTGAAGTTGGTGAAATTGATAATATTTCCCAGATGAGTGCTGAGATCCATACCATAATGAGAGTGTTGACAAAACTGAAGGAAGGGCGAATTCAGCGGCAGCACCAAAAGCACTTATGAGATGTTCATATGCTGCATCCTCATTTAGTTTCATGCTTTTCACGAGATTTGTTTCCTGTCCATCTTCAAGGGCTTTCTCAATCTTTAACTGAGCTAAGTTTGTTAATTGACGGAGCAGAGCCTGCATGACCCATTCCCCAGGTTTTATAGCCGACATCTTAAAGTGAGGAAACAGCCAGACGTTGATTATGATACTCACAGATTATGGTCGACCATTATCTAGTGGAACATATCAGGAAGCACTGCATAAGAAGACAAAACGTGTGAGAACTGAGTCACTGATATATTAAAACATAAGTATCTTTAAGATAATCAAGTAATTTAACTCGTAAAATAGAAAACAAATGTGGTCTATAATCAACAAATCCATTTTTAGGCATTAGTTAATCTATATTAGGATAAAGTAAAGGCAAAAACCTTAAGAATCTTTTGCCTTACAAAGCCACACGGTTTGTAGGATATCATGAAGAAATAACGTCTATTGGAAGCTAGCATTTGATACTTTCATTTTTATTGGTTGTTCGATTCTTCCCAATGATGTTTGGGACTGCAACTGATGTTTCTCCTAAGCATATACATACAAAAGATGCTTCTCCTTATGCCTAAAGTTAGCGTTTGCTAGAAATAGGCGGTTATCTGAGCACAGTTGCAACAGACGGTCGCCATTTGGGACGTGTTACGAATGCCCAAAAACCGACTGCCTCGACGAGCTATGTTATGTAGTTTAGGAGCAGGTTGGTAGAAATCTAGGGGCAACAGGACCAAAGCATGGCAGAAATCCATGAAATCACTGACAAATGGACTGAGTCATGTTGGTAGATGTAGGCCACCTGGTTGGGGTCCGCGAGACGAAATTCAGTGACGTTTAGAGACCTTGAACGACATGGTTCAAAATTGCTTGCAATCATGCATATGCATCCATTCATTTTGTTCTCTTAAATTCTAACCTGAATTTCTCATCATCTCTATCTTCCTCTTACTAAATTTATCTCAATTATACCTCTTGAATAATAGCTTCGAACACTTATCTTCTCCATTACTGCTAATACTTCTACTATCGCCACCACTATGGGACTTGAACTGACAGTTGCGTCTCTGTGCTAATGCGGTATGGCAACCTGAACTGATGTACGTACGTACGAAGATCTACGTTGTCACTGACTGACTTTTGGATCCCATCGCTGACAACTATCTACTTCAGCTAACAACATTTGATATATTGGTGCAAGATCGATCTCTGAGAAGCTATTTAAACTAAGGCTTTCATAAGAATATCATGAATCCATATTGGCATACGACTTTCGGGGTAGATCGGAAGATGTATTCAAGGTCCACTATTCAGACGTGCGATTCGAAAAATAAAACTGTGGAACACAGATAACAATACTTTAGTCTTCTGTTAATACTTTGTAGACCATTGGTAGAAATAGTACAATACTTTCGGATAATATACTTTCAGCAACACTGTCTACTACATATAAGAATGTCTAGTACAGAATAGACGGTTACCTTCTCCAAACTAGGTACCTTCTTTAACCAGGTATCCGCAGTACTATACAGTTACAAAATGAAATTATTACAGGACTGCTCGGCCAGTCAGACACAACGTACGATTACGTACATACACACATCAGTGAAAGTCACCATACCATATAAGCACAGAGATGGTGACAACTACTTTAAGCCAAGTTATTTAAGGTCCATAACCATCAGTTACTGTCGTCTCGCATGCTCAAACCAAGTAGTATACATCTAATAATATGGTTCAGTTCAGCTGTTAACGAGATGACGGCAATTTTGTCTACATTTTTCAACGACTTTTATCAAAATTTATACAACAATAGGCTCTCGTACAATAACCAACTTATGCAACGAAAAAAAGGGCTAACTTTATGCGAGAAGCCCGAAACTTCGTAAATTGCATTCTCTAAGTACAGATTTTCAACTCGGTACTTTTACTGAGGTAAACTAACAAATGATACACATGCGACTTCTCGACAGTATTTAGGAAAGTCCCATCCTGACATACATATGTACGTATAATCGATAGTAAAAAGTTGCGTAATTTAAAGAAGCGAAATTTGATGCCCTAGATTTAAATTAACTTAAAGGACCTACATTCTAGGATAGCTCGTTTTAGACATCGACGAAAAAATAGGTCTTAACCCAACGTAACGCAGCAAAACGTATCAAACACCAGAAATTCAAAATCCAATATCTTTTTCACGAGTTAGTATAAATCAACTGATTTCTTTGTGCTAGATCCTCGTTCTTCCTGTACATATCCAGGCGTTCATTGGATGGTGTTCTAGTCACTTTACTCCCTGGTTCCAGTCACTTGGCAGTTGTTTGTCGGTTTGTCTGCCCCATTTTTCGAATGAAAACGTTTGTTTCAGGGTAGCTGGGTTTCTGTATACCAGCGGCTATCACATTAACAGACCGGAAATCAGTTAGTTGTAATACGAAGAATTATAAGAAGAAAATTCCAATGCTAATAAGAATAATCTTTCAGAACTAAGTTAATAAATGGATAATTTAGTTTATCAGTTGGTAGTGAAAATTGGGAGAGAGGACCGAAGTGTAAGCAAGAGAAAGGAAACAGAGATAGCAAGCGATATAGGTTGAGTGAGCGATATTAGGAGATGTCAGTAACAACAACTAGTAAGTCTCAAGACATGTATCAGGCACAGCATGTCCAAGAGGGAGATGATAATCGGTACGTGAGCACGTGTTTATCAAGTCTCTTCTTAAAGCTGTCCACTGAGGGGCTGTGGTAACATCTGCTAGAATAGCATTCCAAGTTGAAATGACTCCTACTGAGAAAGTCGGGCACTGATTTAAGTGTTCCAATATGTTTTTTCTCTAGCCTGTATAAACCAATTGATTTCTTTGCACTCGCTTCTGGTTGTTTCGTTACGGTTCCATGCATGTCCAACGGATGATAGCCTGGCCAC
>CALYCR020002616.1:0-24782 GCA_944470395.2 Schistosoma turkestanicum
ATTATCATTGCCTTCAATAAAAAGTAATCATAATCTGTCTTATTATTTAACAACAGATCACTTATATGCTGAATTATGTTGAAATAATTCACTTTCCTTTGCTTGTGCTATATAAATAGTAGGCTGAAAAGTTATATCTACCAAAGAATAAAGTCATCATGTCAGTCATTTCATAAATTTGTTTGAATCGATAAAATCTTTGCATTTTATAGGTGAGTACACATATTTTTGTGAATTATTTTTTTCTTAAAACTGCATTCAGTAAAACTTCATATCTTTTTTTGGTAATGAGTTGATTTTTGAATCAGGTTAATAGAAGTTAAACAAATGTACATTATTTAAATGTGAAATATGGAGAAGACAAAAATCTACACATCAAAACAAAGCTAACTCTATCAATGGTGAAAATGGCTTTCAATTATACAACTTTAGAAATAATCTCAATGTCAAACTTGACACATTCTGTTCAGAATAGGTCAGATAGATAAAAATGCCATTTGTATTATTATGGTGAATGTGAAATAATTTAAGAAATCTTTACTTCAACTGTCATAAAGTGATCCAGGCGGTTATTGAATGAAACATTTTGGTGATTGTAGAATAATATCAGGCTAAAATCATAAATTACACGTATATTTACTGACTGTAGTTTATAAGCGAAAAACTAGTTACTTTATTTGACCAGACTATGCTGAACAAAAGATAGTTGTTTGTGTATTTACGATCCAATCGTTTTAACTGATAATACTTGTGGTAAAGTGATAATTACATAATAAAATCTAATAATGAACTAATTTGCTTACTTACTCCAGTAACTCTTTGTAGAGCATCGATTACTGAACAGCAATCGTCATCGTACTTTGTTCTAAACTCTCATTTCCATTTGTCCCCAAGTGCTCTTCATTCTTTCGAACCTGCCTCATATTCCATCTATCATGAGGTTTTCAAGATGAGACTTCCCTAGTTACGTATCTCGTTGATTTCCCACAATGTACGTTCTCTCCACCTCTGGTGTTTTTACTGATTTCTTCTTCAGTTGTCAGCTCGTTTGTCCTCTGCCACTGATCAACAGATTCAGGGTAATTAGCTCAAAAACATTTTTCTAAATACTTGTGCATTTATTGTAGTGGTTGTACAATCCAAACTGAGGTTTGAACTGAGGAATAAAAGTCTAGGTAATTTAGATACGCGCCTTGACCAGTTTAAATCCAAAACAAGTGATTTCGGTAAATAACGGTTCTAATATTCATCAAAAACATAAATATAAATCATTACCTAGACAAATATTACCACTCAATTATTCCACCAACAATTGTTCAGCTAATCAAATCAACAGAAACAAATGGATGTTATTCTATCCTTCCTGGATAGATCAGATTCCTTCAAAAGCTAATATTTGGTCCTTTTATAACGCAGAGTGCTTCTTATTTTGGAAAGGTGCTTCTATTCACAATCGGAATGCACAAAGCCAGTCCATGAAAGCAATCCAATCAAAAGAGGAACAAACCAATATGGCTGTCCTCATGACTAAGTATCCGCTTAAAAAACATAATTCAATTCAGAAAGAAGCATAGAAAATCAGTATAGGCAGAAGAAATAGAAACTATTATAATAAAATACAAACAGTACCATCTCAAATGGGATCAAATAGACTAACCAGGAATCAATACGGTCAAATTAAAAATGTATAGATGGATGGATTTTCACAAACAAAGCCTTCAAAAATGGATCTTACAGTTTGTTTCTTAGTTCTTCAAGTTTCAGCTCTATACAACAGAACTTTCTAGACCCTTGAATTGCGACTTCCCAAATTTAGTGATCGGTTTCACGTCTATACTAGATTGCACTTGTTTATCAATTATACTGCCCAGTCACCTAAATGTTTTCATCTCATCCAGAGCTTCGCCATCAAGTGTAATTTGGTCAATGTTTTTTTGTGCTCAATCTAAGAAACTTGCATTTACTTTTGTGTATGTTAAATCCTACTGCATCTCCTGACGTGTTGTTGTGAGGTGTACAAGAATAATAAATATTTATCCAAAACTCTATACATTGACGTCTCAACACCGTTTTTCGTTAACAGATCTGACAATGTAAGTAAAGATTATGAGTTGGAATGCTCACAGAAGTTGTACTTTATTCCAGATGAGAATCCGCCTGGTTGATGTGTATCAGACACTATGCTACGCAAACTCAGATTATTCTAATATGCGTGAGTACGTGAATTTCAACAATGTGTAAAATCTACAAACAGTGGCTGTGTTCTACTGGATGAAAAGAAAGCAAAGAAGATAGAATTAGTTCATTGAGTTGCTGTTTGTTCACGTGATTACATTCTTCTAACTGAAATCTAATTAGATGATGACCCAAAATCTTGTTTATTTTTGTAAACAAAATGAACACAATCAATTTGGTTGTTTACCTCGATATTCACAGTCATCTAGTACAGACAAATTAAATTCATGCAACGCTTACTGAAACTAGTGTCAGTCAGTCAGTCAGTCAGATACAACGTAGAACTTCGTACGTAAGTACATCAGTTCATGTCGCCATACCACATCAGCACAGAGATATAATTGTCAATTCAAATCCAATAGTAGAAGAGGTAGTAAGTGTATTAGAAGTAATCGGAGAGGTTAGGATTAGAAGATATTATTCAAGAAGTATGATTCAGTGAGAAAAGTTTAGAAAGTCAAAACTAGAGGTGTTGAAGAATCCAGAAGATTAGGATTTGAGAGAACACAAAGAATAAATGCACCGGCGCCATTGCGAACGATTTTGAGCCATGTCATTCAAGGTCTCTAACCATCGATTATTATCATCTCGCGGACCCCAACCAGGTAGTCGACAATTACCGACATGGCTCAGCCCACTCGTCAATGACTTCATGGATTTCTGCCATGTTTTGGTTTGGCCACCCCTAACTTTCTTCCAACCTACTCCTACACTACAAAACAAAGCTCGACGAGGCAGTCGGTGGTTAGGCATACGCAACACATGTCCCAACCACCTCAACTGATGAAGTGTCACTACTGCGTCTATTGATCTGCCATTCTTACCTAGCACCCGATTCCTAATAACAGCGTTGCTCACTCGGGTGTCCCACGATATACGAGCAAAATAGTCTTTTTTAAATTTGACAGACCAATATCCACTATTTAATTATATGAAGGATAATAGAGAGAAAATAGTAATCATCTGTCAGAATGTTTCAATATGCTCTCCAGTAGGTTAAGTTTCCAATCAATTTATTGTGTGAATTTCATTCAGTAATTTTCAGTGTATTGTAATTATATCTCATTCAGTTTACATTGAATTTGATTTCACATGAAGATGACAGGTCAATCAAACAAACTCAAACGAATCTGACTATTATTCAGTATAAATAAATTTTTAAAATAAATCATGTATTTATTTGTCACATTAGTCGATTTCCAATGTCAGATCCATATTCATATCTGTCGTGTTCATGTTTTTACTTACGTGCCGTGAAGAGGGGTTTTCTGTTGAAGTACCATGCTATGCAGCAGACACATCACTGATCTCTAGTCAAGGATACAATTACAGGTTTTGGTTGTTTTACCATTGTGTGCACTTAGATAATGTGACTTGTAGAATGTAGATAAAGATAAGATAAGATAAAGATAAGATAGATAAGATAAAGAATAATCTTGGTTTCCCTGTCAAGTATGTTAAAACCACACTGATGCTTCGTATAACTGTGCTGGAAAGACTAAGATTGAACAACATAGGTCACCAATATTCAATTCATCACACTTAGAACGATTCTACACAAAGTGAAACACAATGAATAGAAGTTAATGTACATTGCAAATGGCCTAAATGTTTAGGAAAACAATGATAATTGTTCTATTGTACTCCTTTTGTTTAACTGTATTGAAGACGATAACGCGCGCGCCAAGCGTGTAATTCCCAGTCCCCATTTCTCCTCGGTGATTGTTGGTTGCGTCTTTATTATGGTCTTGATATTATTTCGATATCACGAGACCACAAATCAATACATCTCTTCATCCAGTTATTGTCTTCTTACTGATTCCTGGATCTATCGGGATTTTACTAGGTAATCTCGCTAATAATAGTTTCAATCAAACTATGAAACCAAGGCAGCAGTAGTTTAAACAAAACAATAGCCGAACACGATAACGGAGTTTGAATAAAGGAGAATGAATTCATAGTTGTAGCGTGAATCACTTAGATGCTGGATATGCTAGTGCTTCAACTGAAAGAAAAATCAATCACGAGAATTCGCATAAAATGCGGAACTGACATTCATCAACATACAAAGAATAATAACATAAGAACTTTTGATAAAAATACAAAATCTTTTCTAATCTAATGAAAAAAATCACATCATAAAAAAGATGCACACTCTAAATACGTTTGAAGGAAATTCATCTTTGCTCAAGCAAACACGTACATCAGAAAAAAATGGTCATAAAGATATGCCATTTGAATGAATCAATAACAATACACAACATACTTCATTAACGTGAAAAGCAATCACGCCATATGATACATAGTAACCTTCAAGTCCATTGTTCTTCACATAGGTTACTATGAATGGTTTAGCACGATTTATCTGTTTCTGTTGTTCAATATTTCTAATTTTAGTCTTAGTGTTGTAAAATACATTTTATTATGATTCCAAACTATTCAATAATTTAATAAGACTGGAATGATTTTGATTCAGTAGAATGGTACTTCCTTACATACTTTCGCCTGTTATACACCTTGAAGCATAGGCTGCTGACCAGTGTTCTCCAATCAACTCCGTCCTAGGCTTCCCTTTCTAGTTCTTTCCAATTTTTGTTCATTCTTCTCATGTCTTTCTCTATTTCTCGAGGTAATGCGTTCCTTTGCCATCCACTTTTCCTTTTACCTTGAGGGTTCCTGGAGAGCGCTTGTCTTGTGACGCAGTTGGGTGCCTTTCTCTGTGTGTGTCCCATCCATTTCCACTGCTTCTTCCTGATTTCCTCCTCCACTGGAATGCGGTTTGTTATATCTTGCAGTAGATTGTTACAGATGGTGTCTGGCTTAGACAACTGGTAATGAATACTTGTATCTTCTGCATGATGGCTTTCGTAGTTCTCCAGGTTTCCGCTCCATATAGTAGAACTCTGTTGACATTTGCATTGAAAATTCTGATCTTGATGTTGGTTATTATTTGTTTTGAGTTGCCGATATTTTTCAACTGTAGAAATGCAGCCCATGCTGTCCCTATCTGAGTACAATTTCGGCCAAATGGAATCATTCCAAGTCAGAACCATCGTGCGGTAGGTATAGCTGTCTCGATCAACTGCTCTCTTCCTAGCTGCTTCGGCAACATGCATACATTCTTTTTCTTACAAACACAGGACTTTTGGACGAGTTGCTGGATCCACGCGAAGTTGTTTACAAGAATGGTCAGTGGTATAGTTATAATTTTGGAGTACTTTGAGGTTTTATTCCTTGAAGTTATATTATATACTACTAAATTCTTCTTTCCTAAATTCCTATTTCGTGTGTTTCCTATCTTAATTATCACGTCTTTTAACTCTAAATCTCTCTGGAATCATTTTAAGTAATAATGTTGCTAGCAGATCTTACACTTTAACAACCGGGAAAACCTGCAGAGGTATGAACCCCGGGGTCAATAGTGATTCGAAAATCCCAGTTTTGAGCGACATGGCTGCGAAAAAGCTCAAGCAGCCACTCGAAAGCACTCCTCACCTTAGTGTTCATAGTTCAAATCACTCAACCCAAATACCTAAACTGGGTCTCAAAGAGACTCCCCCAAATCCCAATCCTACAAACACTAGTAGGCCAAATGAAAATAGGAGGAAAACGCGTCCTAAGGCTCAGTCCACACAGTCTGTCGTCCAGATTTCGCACAAAGATTACTGTATCATCTGCTCTATGCAAGTTAAAATCAGTGATTTAGCTTTTGAATGGAATTTGTGAATCAAATCGGTCCATTGTCAGTGAGACACTACAGTGCCTAAAGAGTACTATGGGTTAATGTTGAGTTACCCCTGCTCGTGGTTTTGGTATATCTGCCCACGGTGTAGAGTATCCGAGGCATCAGTGGAGCCACAGACCTCACACAAAATCCCAACGGACAAAGCTAAATCGCCTGGCACTAAAGCAATGAAGCAGGCGACCAAGGCAGCCATAACCCTGACCAACACATCGACCAAACAGCCGGTTTTTGTTAATCCCACAGCAACTTTTAACGATACGGAACAGTGGGTGAATGTAAAAGAGGGTAAAGGCGAAACCTCAGACCACGAACGGCTACCACTAAGAAACAGGAGTATTGAAGGAGAACACAGGTGAGGGCAACCGAATTGTATTTAACGAAAATTACAGAGTTAATCAGTAAAATAGGAAAACCATATCGTGACCGTTAATTTGCAAATCTTCAATCAATCATCAATCGATTGTCTGACATTTCACTTATTCATACGTTTCATACAAATTCCATTGTGTTCCCACTATTCCTTTCTTGATCTTCCCCCATCTTCTGTTGCCAGACATTACGTTTACACTCACGTCATATACTACTTATAAGTAGCGCGCACCACACAGGGACGATAGTTTAAATTCACTCATTTTATTTAATTTCTCAGTGTTGGAAAGTATTCTACTTGTAGGTAGAGCCGCCCTTGATAAAGAACAATGGGACAAATACTATGCCATCCTCGGAATGTGCAATATTCCGGCAAAAATATGCCGCTTTTTCAAAATATCTCGAAAAGGAAACCCCCTCCATTGAGGCTAACTCTAGACTCGGCACAATTTACCGAAGACATCCTCCTCTCATCCCCAAAGAGCATTGGTCAAATTTAACTCGCATCAGGCACGATAAACCGTGGTCGGAAAGTGCGGCAGCCAGGACATCACCAGGCATGCAAGAGCAGACCACGATGGTAGTTCACGGCATACCCGAACTCGCTGGCGGTTGCATGGACGTAGCTCACCTGAACGATATGCAACAGGCCTTCACTCTAAGACGGCTATTTGCATTTCTAGGCGGCCCCGTCCATCGGATCACATGTCTGTTAAGTCACCACATCTGATGGCCGTGAAATTCATGGATCAGGAGGATTTGACTGAGGCACTCAAAGCTTGGTACAGTTCGAAAAACGACATGTTTCGCCACATTAGGTGTGGCGAAACCCGGCCCAGATCTGTGAGACATCAGAAGAGGGGGCCGTGACAGATGCACAAAAGTGACCGTTGACCTCGATCGACAACCCTCAGGAAGGAAGACGAAGATAATTGCCTCAATGAGTTAACTCACTTCACAAGCATAAAACCTACAGAGGCCAGTTCTCACAGAACTACCCAAATCTGTTTGACAATACGACAACGGCTGTTGCGAAGAAGTCACACCAGTTGATGAAACACACCACCAACTGCCTCTATAGCAACGTAGGCGGACTAAGGAGGAGAATGTTAGAAATCAGGAATATGTGCTCTCAGATGGATCTGAATATCCTAATCCTAACTGAAGCATCGCTATCCCCTGACATTGCAGACGACGAATTGAGCTTTCATGGCATGACACTTTCGCGAAACTATCGGGTACACCAAACAGGAGGCGGAGTGGCTGTATACATAAACAGACACTTAAAAGCTGAGCGGCTATACGACACCCAACAAACTGAGGTGACAGAATCATTTTGGTGTTGTTTCAACACAAATGGCATGAAATACTAGATTGGAGGGATTTACCGATCTCCCTCAGAAAGACAAACTGACTGAGGTCATACTGCAGCTGCCACTCCTGAAGTTTTATCAAATACTCTTTGTTTGAGATTTTAATACCCCATCTCTAAATCTCAGCTTTTCGGGGTCAACTCCCACTAGATGGTTCCCAAGACGACTTGGGGCAGTCATTAGAAGCTTTGGGCTTACTGTACACGTATGCGTGCCTCAAGATTGACTAAAAAAGGAAAGCCCTCAAACGTGGATTATTTGTTAACAAATGATCAGCTCCTGGTCCAGGAAGTTCAAGTCCATACACCAATAGGAAATAGTGACCATGGCACAGTCCTGTTTAACATGGTCATAAGCGAAACACTCACACAGGACGAACACGAGCCCTATCTCTGCTAAACTAGGGCAAATTATTCACGAATGAGAGAGATCCTCCAACGTGCGTCATGGCCACTGGAGTGGTGAAGGCTGACAGTAGATGATCACTGACAAATAGTGAGAGACATCATACAGGATGATGTCCTTACCAAGGTACCTCAGTCACACCACACTCCCGGAAATAGAACATGGGTAAGGCGCGGCATTGAAAGCTTGCTACATGCAGTGATGAGAGCCTGGCACAAGTGGAAGGTCTCTTTCTCTCTCTTTCCATTGAGAAACAGATGCAATAGCAAAGTTCGAAGTGACAGGAGACGATTCCAGTTGAAGCTAGCTGCCAAAATACTGGCAAACCCGAAGCACCGCATGCTCAGAATACTACGCAAACCTAGTTCCAGCTGACGGCTTACGGAATATCCGTATCACTCCTTACTTATTACTAAGGAAACTAAATACTTAAGCCTAGGTATGTCATCAGGTTGTCTTGAAACAGTGTGCGGAAGCCCTCAGTTCACCGATATGTGGCCTGTTCAGGCATTCACTGGAGTCATATCAACTCCCAGCTGAATGGAAACAAGCTACTCTTTCTGCAATCTTCAAAGTAGGAGCTAGAAAGGACCCAGCCTGCTACAGACCAGTCGCGTTACTACCAATCCTATCAAAGGTAATGGAAGGGCTGGTAAACTAACAAATGAAGGAGTACATGAATAAGAAAATATACTCCATGATGCTCAACACGACTTTCGGAAAAGCAGGTCGTGAGCATCTAATCTTCTCATGGCATGGGACAATTGTACATCCTGCTTGGACCAAAAAAATACCGGTGCACGTAATATTTCTCGACTTTACAAAAGCCTTCGACACAGTATCTCACGCACCCATTGGTATCTTGGCTTCGAAACTACCTTGAGAATAGAAAGTTTCGTGCCAAGGTAAATAGAGTGCACGCGAGCTGGCGAGTATCCACACTCACCACTACTCCCCTCAACGCAATCCTCGAAAAATTGTGCATCAAACAGCGAATACTCAGGTTCGTGCACACTTTTTCTTAATGAGAGTCGTTGCAACTTGGAATGCTCCTCCAGCCGAGGTGACTATAGCCTCCTCAATGGACAGCTCTAAGAAGAGACTTGATAATCATATACTCACACACGGATTATCATCTCCCTCTTGAAAAGGCTGTGCCTGATGCATCTCTTGAGACCTGCTAGTTGTTATCATTGTCTTCTCCTCAGATCGCTGGTTTAATCTATCTCGCCTATTATCTCTGTTTTCTCTGCACTGCTTATACTTCGCTCCTCTCTCACAATCTTCACTACCAATTAATAAACTAAATTCACTTATATATTACTTAGTTCTGAAATCCTCTTCTTATTAGAATTAAAATTTTCTCCTTATTGTTCTCCACATAGTAACTAACTGACCTAACTGACTATGGTAATGTGATAGCTTCTTGTATCCGGAAACCCTACTGCCCTGAAACAAACGATTCCATTCAAACCACGGGACATACAAACTCACAACCAACTACCAAATGACAAGAATTAAACAGTCGAGTGGCTAGGCTTCCAAACACCCGGAATCGTACCGAAAGAACAAGAATCGAGCGCAAAGAAATCGATTGGTTTATGCTAGCATGTGAAAAAGATTTTGAAAATATTGGAGACTGCAGCCTTTCGTAGAATTGATCTTTAAGGTCATCATTGTCTTCATTTGTAGGTGCAAAGCATTGGATGACGTTCATTGTAATGTCCTCTTTCTTTCTTTTGAAGGATGCTTTAATGGTCCTGGGTTAATGAAATTCCCATCGTATTAGTGGCTTTTGTACTTGTTTGGAAAGCATCGGTGCAACTTCCTGTGTGTGTGTGTGAAACATTTTCTGGTTCATTGACAAGAATTCAAAAGTAGCTCTACTGAAGCTAGTTTCAGTTGTCCAACTTGCGTCCAGTGCGTTTCACTGATTTCAAGCACCTCCAAGGTGTATCTTTTCATTTCTGTAGCAACTTGAAATAGTCTTCCGGTCTCCTAAAATGGTCACAACTTCCATTAACCTAAAAGAATGGTTTCTGTGGTTGTTAGAAAGGGCTTTGGACTCATGATTTCCGATGGAACTAGGCTTTAATCATGAGACGTAATGACTCTTCTGAAAGAAGACCTTCTATTTACCAGTGCACAGTTAAAATGGTTTGAATAATGTTTTCCGGTTAGCGTCTTCGCTTATGCAGGCTATGGACTGAAAGTACCCACAGAGGGTCTCCAAGCGCAGTTAGAATATCATAAGTACTTTTGAAAAAAATACCATATCTTTTCTAATCTAAAGAAAAAAATCACATCATAAAAATATACACACTTTATATATATTTGAAGAAAATTCATCTTGCTCAAGCAAACACGTACATAAGAAAACTGGTCATTAAGATTTGCCGTTTGTATAAATGAAATGGAATGTTTCAGAATGTGAATGAATGAGCCGTATCATTGTAAACAGTTCTGCAAACAATTTAGATCAATAGACTGATGTACTTTAGTTCCACTTGCATGCGATCGATATCAGCATCATCAAAATAATGTTTGGTATGCGATAACACATAATACGTAGCGGAAGTTAAATGAACTTGATCATTTTATGTAGTATTGACTGAGACAATTGTGCGATAACTCTACATTCTACAGGTCACATTATCCAAGTGCATTCAATGGGAAAACGACCAAAACTTGCAGTTGTATGCTTCAGAAGAATGTGACTACCTTCCTTCTGACGATGTGACTTTATCAGGTTGGACAACCATTTTCATTGTTCTCTTAAACATTGATTCCATTTACAATGTAAAATAACTTCTCATTAGTAGATGAGATGCTTGATGAATTGATCAATGATGCGACAACCATTGTTCATTGTAATCCACCACGTGTACAATCATTGTGAATATGGTGTACTGAATATTGGTGAATTATATGTTTCTTTCTAAACTTCATGTGACGTTGATTTTCTCTGAATGTGTCAAATTTCGGGTCACCAACGTTGCATCGATTTTCTGTCGCACATGGGGTAGTCTAGTTTTTTTTACTGAAATCATAAATAGATGAGTTTCAGAGCTGGGAGATGGGACTTCTTAATAATGAGCATCCACGATATCTCAGGGAAGAATCGAACCTAGGACTTCCTGTTTAGATGTTCGATATCAACACTACCGGATAACGCCTCACTGGCAAAGAAGCTCATTTTTCACACACGAGATCAACGTTTTGCATCCGAATTTCACTTTAGGAGTTGTGAATGCACATTGCTAATGAGTCCCACACTTGAACGTAACGATCATCCATTGGTTTGATATTGATGAGTTCATGATTCTTTTTAAACTCTACAATATTCACCACTCCATATTAACCGTCCTTGTTGTATAGATAACTCTGTCAGTTGTTTCAATGCACTTGAGTGAGTCGCATCAGCAGATAACTGTGGATTATAATTCAATAATTGTGTTTGTTAGTTTGTTTGTTCACTTAACCTTCAAGTCCATCATTCTTCACGTCGGTTACTATTAATGTTTTAATCTGATTTATCTGTTTCTGTTGTTCAATATTTCTAATTTTAGTCATAGTGTTGTAAAATACATTTTATTATGATTTCAAACTATTCATTGGTTTAATGAGATAGAAATGATTTTGATTCAGTAGAATGATAAGATTACCAATCAACAAACGATTTCATCAATTTCATTAATCAATAATTTTAGATTATCCAATCAGAAATAAATATTTTTTATGTGATAAAATTTATTGAAATTTGATTAGTGCATATTTATATATAAATCACATTTCTTAATGATGCATTTAGTCAGGAGTTGTGGTGAGTGTTCACTTAGATGTTTTGATCAATAAATATAGTAGTATATTATCACTTGATTTTTACTGATTGACATTGTAATTTTCATTTCAGATATTTCAATTGAGATTAAGAATAACAACATGCTATCCAATCGGTTGATATTATTTTATTTAATTGGAATTTCATTTCTAACTTACTTGGAATGCCAAACAACTTGTAAAGAACTGAATGAAATTGGCCTAAGTTTATATAACGCTAGTGTTTATGCGAACGAAAGGCATATACAAGTAAGAGTGTAGTTGGAAAAATAATAATAAATGATTAGCTCGACCGTTACTACTATACCCAAATAGTACGTTTCAATCAGAATCTTCCAAATGTTAGTACAAACTTTCAAGAAAGGAAGGAAAAATCTGTGGTAAGTAATGTATTTCATGTAATAGAACTAATAAAATAATTGTGAACTTTATTTTTATTCAAGATTTTCAACTTACCATTCACTTTTGAGTTCTATGGGGAATACTACAATTCGATCAGTATGGAAGATTCGGGTAAGTAATTATATGTCAAGTGAATGAAATTGTTTAGTACCATGTTTACATACTAATAATTTCCAAATATTCTCGAAATGTTTTTCGTTCATTTATAACTTAAAATTATATCGACTTCTCTAAATTTTATTTATTGTAAACAGGTAATTTATTTTTAATAAGCAATCCAAATGAGGGAATGCAAGGCATTGTTACCTATAGAGACGAACTACGCAGATATAATATACATATTGCAAGTGACGGTGAGTTATTCTACTAAGAGTAAAATTACTTTTTTGTGTATACCAAATAGAATACATTAAAAGTTAACGCCATTGAATGCTGATTCAGTAGTCAAGAGATTAGGCGTTGAGAGGATTCTATCTTCATTTGTGGAGTTGCATATTCTAGAATCGACTTAATAAAAAACCAGAACATAATTAATTCTCGATTAACTCGGTGATGTGAAGATTACAGTCGTTTACTATTTCCATGTAGATGATGATTGTTTATTTCACTGCAGTCAATCAGCATGAATGTTGAAGTGAAAACAGTAGCTCATTGTAAAGTTCATTCTTTTTACATGGATTTGATGAATTCTATATATTTTCATTATTATTTCAGATAAATTATTGGCTATCAAATGGATATCTAAGGATAATGCAGGTAAATTATGTGTTTGCAATATGATCGTTCATTTGATGCAAAATTTTCACAACAATCTATCTATTTGATCATTGCAATCACTTTCGTTTCATCTACTGAACCATCAGTTTCAAGTTTTAAATTAGTCATAAAAAAAGGAAATAATCTGTATTCTAAGTGTTTTGGCCATTTATCGATGGGTTAATGTAACAATTGATTGACAGGTGGAACGTGATGCAAACACTGGATGTCATTTCAGTGGTGATTTTGCATTAGATATTCTTTGAAATCTCATTTATATCTATACAACATTGACGCATATTGCCTTATCAGAACATTCACTCATCTCAAAGTTATTTGTAGAATAGAAACCTTTTGAATGATAACATCGTTTCGATGATATATCTTGAGGTTTACATTCATCATAATCAACAAACTAATCTGTCTTCATTACACACCCTTTACTCAAACTAAGCAACACTTCAAAATAGCGAACATTTTGGCAAAATTTAAAATTTTCTCACTTTTTCATCAGATGAAGTACAATCTCAGAGCTTAAATAGACATAGGAATTCAGTGTTGTGTAGTTGTGATTGATGATTTCAGGGGAATGTACAAATATGAATAAAAAGTCTGCTATTTCGGAGAGATCTTCTACGAATCGTGATGAATTTTAGTTTAAATTGCAAAATGACTGTATAAACGTATGTAATTGACCGATTAGCGTGTTAAAGAACAGATGCACGTTTCACTAACCTGTTAACCACCTAAAAGTATTCACTGTGATCGTATAGAAGCAAAACATTTTGTTTATTACTGGTCGTACATCTGTACAGTGTTGCATTCGACAATAATACGTACGAATCAATGTTCTTTCATATAATAAACATGCCTAATAATCTCTTTGAAACACAATCCAGTTCAGGTTTATACTTATCTATATGCGGATGGGGAAATATCCTTTTACTACGAAAAGGCAAGTCAAATACTTGAATAATATACAAAGTGAATTAAAGTGTCTCATTTGAATTTACTGTCTCTTGTGCTACAAAACTGATATGCATGACAATATACACCTCACTTAATTGAAAGATACCACTAAACAATCTGAATAGCAAAATATTATTCTCATTGTGACACACTTTCGTCGACTACTAAGAATGAGATATTTGCTAATCAACATAGAAAGAATTCTGAGGTATAATCATTCATGAGAAATTGAGGCACTGTGTTTACTATAGAACTAGTGATGTTATGTAACCGGTTGAGGATGTAAATAGTTTATTTGAATGTTGTAACGAAGTATAGATTGAAGATCTCAAGTGCATTCATTCTGTTGAAGATAAATGATGCCTAATCACGTCAATGAAACGACGAAGCTTAATTCAGCAACGAAAATGTCAATCATGAATCTTTCATTAACGTTTTCATGTGAAATTGTGAAGTTATGCCAACACTGTGCATATATATGCTTTGAATGGAAGAGATTGTTTGTTTACAGATGTTGACTCGAATTTCCATCACTTATTTTCAGATACCTAATGACGTTGTTCCCAATAAAATTACTTCGGAGATTTTGAAGATTTTGCACTGTGAAGAAAGTGAAGCGAGTAAGAAACATTTAAAAGAACTTTGTTTTTGTTTCGATGTACAATGATCTTGTTCATTATTCATTCGTTAATTTAACTTCAACAACCAATCGTTATCCGTTGTACACTGAAAATCCAATTGGACAGCAGACACAATTTTGCTCAGTGAATATTACTAGTGAAGATTACTAACAATCAACGTTTGTAGATTAGCGTAATAAGAATTGTGTTTTCAATCGCCTAAAATAATAAGATACTTTAATTAGGCCACTTGACTTCATTTTTTTCCCCAACAGCAAACTGAACCAATCCTTGCTGATCTCATCCATATAATTATCAATTGCCTGCCTGTGATCTCTATGCTCATAGCTTTGAGAAATCACATCTCTCCTCGAATCATGCACAACAATTTAAAATATAGGTAATGCCAAAATCACCTCGATCGGAATACTAGTTTACTGATGGAGATCTCAATTTGTGTTAATTGGCATTGACTGGCATTGTCCAACCTTCATCTCCAGATAACTAACAATTAGATATCTGCGTAAAACAGCTTTACAATTAGCTGAAACAAGTTTTCAAAATTATGGAACTCAGTTATTCTGTGGTCAACATCAAATAAACTAACTACATCATTTTTAATACAACATATAAATTCACTCAATCAGAACTTGAAGTAGAAAAGCATGCTGAATAGAATTCATTATTTTTCATTGGAGTAACAAATGAATTCATTTCTTTGAATGACCGAATCTATGTTACACCTAACTTGAAAGCTCACAGCAACTCTTTATGAATTGTTTGACTGAAATTAGGGATTGAGATAGGTTACATTAAAAGGCACATATTCATTGGAAATTAAGAGAATAACCTTAGATAATATGAAATGGACAGCATTATTGTGTTCGAATATCAGATGTTTAGATTGATTTAGATTACTAATTGATAAGGATTTATGATTGTTAAAGACACAGCTTATATTTTTCATGAAGACCATCGTTGACTTACATTAGGTGCCACATAATCACCCATAATGAACAATGTAGACTGAAGAGCCAACATTCCAGTTAACTTGACAGAATGTGACTGATCCCACAATCGTTAGCTTTATTGTTGATCAATTATACCCGACTATGTCTAATCTCGATTAGGTTCGGTATTTTATGTTAAGGACCATTGATAAACATTATTGTCAGAGTGTTTGCATTCTCCCATCCGAAAGTCTCACATTATATATATATATATATATATATAAATTGAAAGGATAAAATGTATTTATGAATCTATATCGAGACAATATATAGTTTTAAAAGTGAAATCACTTACAAAGATTTTGGATTATTTGCTGTTCAACTTTTCATAATCACTTTCAAACCAAGATAAAACATTTAAAGCTGTATTTTTGTCTATCAAGCTGATAAGATCAGTGCAACATCAAGCATTGAAAATATAATCGAAGTTCCGAATTCACTAATCAAACCTGGCACATTAGTGCATCTTCAACCAATGTCAAGTATGTTGAAAAATAAGTTATTTTAGTCAACCTAACAGTTTACTGTCCCTATTAACATTTGACTCATCTAGTTGGTGGTATTTAGAGAGGCTAACCACAAATCTCGAACACTCGCCTGTCTCAACAGATATAGATGTTCTATATTCTGCTAGATTACGTTTCTTCTCATTATCGATTATTCAAAATCATTTGGTTATGTTCTGCATTAGTTTTGAATACTCCACTTTCATCCAGTCTACATCACTACAATGAATGAGATACTCAAACAACAGTTAGTCGAGAATATTATCAAGATGATCAATTCTATTCCAGTTGCACTGATTTACTGTTGTATTACACTCCCATGAGGTGCTAAATCACAGAAACACTCAATGTACTTCGTATTGCTGTTCATCAAAGACCGGATTTCTGAACCCTCTATTCAGTTATATCAGTACCCTACAAGTGTCAGGTAGAGGTCGATCCCTTTGAAACGAAATATCATCTATCAAACTCCATGAACATATTCATGGCATCAAAATTACTCGTTGTAACCGGTGTACTGATGTAAATATGGCTAATTATAAGTAGTAGTATTGATAATTAGTTTGACGTCTGTTCTATAACTTAAACTACTGTTATCGTATTGTTTCCACAGACGTTTGTTCCAAACAACAATCACCTGAAAGTTGCTTTGAAGCAACCACACCTAAATTTAAATGTTATTGGTGTCCAGCTATCAGCGAATGTAGCAATGGTCAAGATATTCACGCCGTGAAGTGGTTACAAAACGACTGTTATAAAACGGTAAGTACTTATTATATTTTATAGGTTGTTTTCGAAATTCTGATTTCAATTATTTTAAATGTCCATTGAACACTTGAGATTTAATTGTTGCGCGCAAGTGTTGCAAGACATTTATTTCTTAAATTTGTTAGAGAAAGCGTTCTAATAGTTGACACTATGTTATCTACCGCCGGGAACATTCTATCTCTGGACACATGAGACAATGAATCGATATCAATGGCTACTGGCATGATAAAAACTATTTCACAATTCCATTTCATTGAGTGTGCAGACATTCAAATGCGACATGAAACTCCAGTCATGCACCTACACACACTCACACACATTAACACACGGACACATCATGTTTGTGAAACTTGTGTATCTGTGGGAATTATTCGAAAGTGATTAGGTAAACAAATCAAGAGATAAGTATCAATGCTGTGGATTGTTTGACGTTTGATAAGTAAAAAGTAATGGGTTGTGGTTGTTGATTAGGCCGACTAGAATTACTCAATCCGCGAAGTCATTTATTCACTGTGAATTGGTCTCTAAGTTACTGACTCCTTTTACAATTTTGAGAAACTGAGCAACAGTTTAACAGCTGTTCGTTTTATCTTGATCGTGTCAGCTAGTCGGGTTAATGTGTGTTCTTGTCTTATTACAATCAAACTTATAGCCAATGCACAGAATGATTATTTGGTGATGATGTTTTGAATGTGCAAATTGTGTTAGTGTTTCATGAATTCTCTTTGTTTACTAATGCTGACAACAATGTAGAATGAATGAAGTATTTCACTCTTAAACACTGAGTATATGATTTCATATTTCAGAGTATTTATCAACCTCAACGTTCAACGAATACAACTATCGTTATCGTGGCAATCACTGTTACTTTGCTCATTATATTTGTAATTGCCGTGTCTGTGTATTTGCTTATTCGGAATCGCCGATTGTTTGCGAATTTTTCTAACAATAGTTCTTTTACCGATCTTTTAATTAATAAATTCTCTTGAAAGGAATTCTGTATGAGATTGTTTTGTAATTCAGGAACTCATTTTGATCGTTTTCGTTGGTAGTTTGTTACCATTAAGATGGAATTACAGGATGTGCTTTAAATGACCTACCAGGATTATAGCCCGTCCTAAACGTTGATAAAATAATATGTTCATTTATGAGTTCAACAACCATATTTTGTCGAAAACAAACTTTCTTATAGCACATTAAACAAAAACAATAATTGAAACTATTTAAAATCTGCAATGGAATCTAAAAATTCCTTATTTTAGAAAAGCATCCAAACTCAGGTTTGAATTGAGGAATAACTTCCCAGGTAGTCCAGATACGCGTCTTGACCAGTTTAAATCCAAAACAAGTGATTTAGGTAAATAACCGTGCTAATATTCATCATAAATATCAATACATATCATTACGACTCAGTCATTCCACCAACAATTGTTCAATTAACCAAATCAATAACACAAATAAATGATATTCAATCCCTCCTGGATAGACCAGATTCGTTCGACAGATAATATCTGGTTGCTTTATAACATAGTGTTTCCAATTCTGGAAGATTACTCCAATTCACAATCGAAATGCACAATTCCAGTCAAATCAAGCAATCCAATCAAAAGAGGAACAAACCAGTATAGCTGTCGTCATGACTAAGTATCCAATATCTTTTTCACGAGCTAGTGTAAACCAATTTGATTTCTTCGCGCTCGATTCTTGTTCTTTCGGTACGGTTCCAGGTGTTCGGTAATGTCCAATGGATGGAGGTCTGGCCATTTGACTGTCTAATTCTAGTCAGTTGGCAGTAGATTGTGAGTTTGTATGTCTCGGGATTTGAATGAAACGTTTGTTTCAGGGTAGTAGGGTTTCTGGATACCAGCAGCCGTCACATTACCGAACCGGAGATCAGTTATTTGCAATGTGGAGAGTAATAAGGGTAATAAGGATAAAATTCTAATGATAATATGAATAAAATTTCAGAACTGAGTAATATATAGATGAATTTAGTTTGTTAATTGGTAGTGAAGATTGTGAGAGAGGACCGAAGTGTAAGCAAGGGGGAGGAATAGGCGAGATAGATTAATTGAGTTATCTGAGGAGATGGCAATGGTAACAACTAGCAGGTCTCGAGATATACATCAGGCACAGCTTGTCCAAGAGGGAAATGATAGTCCGTATGTGAGTACGTGATTATCAAGTCCCTTCTTAAAGCAGTCCACTGAGGAGGCTGTAACTACCTCGACTGGGAGAGCATTCTAAGTTGTGACGACTCGCAATGAGAAAAAGTGTGCACGAATCTGAGTATTTGCTCTTTGATTTGCAATCTTTTGAGGATCGCCTCGAGGGGAGTGGTGGCGATGCATCGGTAAGATGCTCACATTGTGATGGTTTGGCGTGTGTAATATGGTTCTCCTGTAGCTCAGTGGGAATAATGCCAAGAGCTGGAGTCTATCGTCGTAGGGTTTATTTTTGAGAGTGTAGGTGGTTTGCGTCATATGAGGCATGAAATGCATGATGTGGCACTTCGGTTGGTTGAGTTTAAAACCGTTTTTCACTGCCCATTTCTCAATGGATGTAAGGTCCTTTTGAAGCTCAGTCGAATCCTCTTCGCTTATAATGGACCTCCAGATCTTCGCATCGTCTGCGTAGATCAGTGCCGGTGGCCTAGCAGGTCATTAATAAATATCAGGAAGAAGAGTGGGCCTAGGATAGTCCTGAAGTGGATACTCTCCAACTCGTGTGAACCCTGTTTACCTTGGTGCGAAACTTTCTATTCTCAAGGTAGTTTCTGAGCTTCATGGAGTATATTATCCTTATCCATGTACTCCCTCATTTGTTCATCCACCAGTCCTTCCATAACCTTTGATAATATGGGTAGTAGTGCGACTGGTCTGTCCAGGCTGGGTCGTTTCTATCTCCTCCTTTGAAGATTGGAGAGAGAGTAGCTTGTTTCCATTCCGCTGGGAATCGGTGTGACTCCAGTGAATGCCTGAACAGGTTGCATAAAGGTGAACAGAGGGCTTCAGCGCACTGTTGCAAGACTATAGGGCGGATGTTGTCACAACCTGGTGACTTGCCTGGGCGTTAGGATTTTAGTTTCCTTAATACTGGGTCAGTAGTGATACGGATGTTCCCTAAGCCGTCAGCTGGCATTGGGTTGACGTAATACTCTGAAAATGTGGGCGCCTGGTCCAATTGATCAGAAAAATGGGTGTTGAAGATCTCGGCCATCTCTAGGTTGGTGAGGTCTTCTCCGTTAGGCCCTTTTAGGGGACACAACCCTTGATTAGTAGGTTTTCTTTTGGACATGAACCTAAACAGATATTTCGGGTTTGCCTCTGTTCTGGCGGCTAGCTTAGTCTGGAATTGTCTCCTGTCGCTTCGAATTTCGGTATTGCATCTCTTTCTCAATGCCAAGTAAGAACTGCGATCGGAATCCTTAAAGGAGACCTTCCACTTGTGCCAGGCTTTCCTCATCGTCTGTAGCAAGCGTTCCGTGCCGCGCCTAACCTAGGTTCTGGGTGTGATTGAGGTACGTTGTCTACTACAGCGTTTTGGATGATATATCTCACTGCTTGCCAGTGATCATCTACTGTAAGCCTCCACCACTCCCGTGGCCATGGGGCATGTAGGAGCACCTCTCTCATGCGTGTGTAGTTTGCCCTACTGTAGCAAAGGTGTTCTAACGGTTACTTAAGGCTCGTAATCGTCCGGTGTCAGCGTTTCGTTTGTGAACATGTTAAACAGGGCTGTGCCATGGTTACTACTACCTATTGGAGCGCGGATGTGAACATCCTCAACCAGGAGCTGGTCGTTCGTTAACAGATAATCTAGGTTTGAGGACTTCCCTTCCTTAGTCCACCTAGTGGCGCTGCGTACGTGCTCAGTCAGCCCAGAGCTTCTAATGGCTTTACCAAGTTGTCTTTGGAACCAACCAGTGGGATTGATACTCTGATTGCTAAGATTTAAAGATGGGGTAATGAAGTCTCCGGATAACAGTATTTGATCAAACCCTAGGAGTGGCAGTTGCAGAATTACCTCAACCAGTTTGCTTTTCTGGGCCCTAGTACCCGAAGGAGGTCGGTAGATCCCTCCAATCAAGTATTTCGTGCCATTCGAGTGGAAACAACATAAAACATGATTCTGCCACCTCATTTAGTTGGGTGTCGCGTAGTCGCTCTGCTTTTAAGTTGCTATATATATATATGGCCACTCCACCTCCAGTTCGGTGTTCCCTATCGCTTCGGAAGAGTGTCATGCCTGGTAAGCTCACTTCTGCGTCTGCAATGTCAGGGGATAGCCATGTTTCAGTTAGGATTATGAACTGCAGATCTATCTGAGAGCACATATTCCTGATTTCTAACAGCTTACCCCTTAGTCCTCTTACGTTGCTATAGAGGCACTTGGTGGTTTGTCTCAGCACCTGGTGCACATTTGCAGCAGCAGCCTTTGTCGGATATTCAGAGAAGTTATATAAACCGAATCAGCCAGTTCTGTGGGAACTGGCCTCTGCAGGATTTTGCCTGCACGGTTGGTTCAAATATGTCTTGTGCCAGAGGTAGTTGACCGAGGTTAACTATCAGTTGTGTGCGTTCATTTTGGCCTCCCTGTTGTTGTCTCACAGATCTAGGTCGACTTTCGCAACATCTGATGTGGCTAGACAGATCGTTCCTTGAACTGTACCAAGCTTGCAGTGTTTCAGTCAGGTCTTCACGGTTCCAAAATGTTACAGCCATCAGGCTCAGTGACTTGATAGACGTAAGGCGTGACGGGCGGAGCAACCTGGAAATGCAAACTGCCATAGTGGTGTGGAGGGATAGGCTACGTGATAGCCATCGCCGCTGTCGCACATCGTGCTCGTGAGCTTCGTCCGGGTTACCGCTGGTGAGTTCGGGTATACCGTGAACTGCCATGGTGGTCTGTTCTTGGGTGCCTGGCGCAGTTCTAGCTGCTGCACGTACCGACCACGGCTTGTCATGCCTGATGCGAATCGGCGAGGACAATTAGACCGATGGTCTTTGGAATGAAAGGATGATGTATTCAACAAGTCGTGCTGAGTCAAGAGTTAACCTCATTGGAGGGGTTTTCCTAGGGAGGCATTTTGGCCTTTGTAAAGGCGGCATATTTTGAATGGAACGTTGCACATTCCGAGGGTTGTGCAGTGTTTATCCCACTGCTCTTTGTCGAAGGCAGCAGTACCTTCTAGTAAGCTTTCTTCCGACACTGGGACATAAAATAAAATAAGTGAGTTAGATCTGTCGTCCCTGGTCTTGGGTGGAGGCTGCTTGTGAGTTGTGGTGTTGCTCTTTCTTTTCTTCACGTTCACCTATTGTTTCATGTTGCTGGCAGATACTGGGGGGTTAACAACAACCAGCAGTTTTGTCGGTGTGTTAGGCAGGGTTGTGGTAGCCTTTGTCACTCGTTTTACTGGTTTAGTGCCAGACGATTTTGGTTTGGTCGTTTGGACTTTAGGGCTGATTTTAGGTGGGACCTGTGGCTTTGTCAGTGCCTCAGAAACTCTACACCGAGGGCAGATGTACCAGAACCATGGGCAGGGGTGACTCAGCATGAAACCGTAGTACTCTTTAGGTACTGTATTGTCGCAGTGACAATGTACCCATGTACTGTAAGAGTTGCATTCGAAAGCATGGTCGCTGGTTTTGACTGGTGATAAGGACCTATTACAAATGTATAGATGGATGGATTTTCACAAACAAAGCCTTCAAAAATGAATCTTACATATTAGGTACATGGAATCTGAGTAGAAAAGACAATGAAAAGAATAAATGGCTATTGGGAAGAAGTAGGAAAGAAGGTTCAGGATATAGTTGGCTGGAGAATCCTAGTTCATACAAGTTAACCCATGTAATTAGCTAAGCTTAAAGTAAGTACATGTACTGTATAATTTGCACTCTTCCATGCTCCTTACACCTCGACTCTGCACAGAAGAATCGTACAATCTATTCTAGAATGAATGCAACTACAAGTATTTGTGATCCAAATAACCGAACTAATTAGTTGTTCCTCGTATTAAAAAGTTACGCCTAATGGATCAATCACATTGTATAAAAAATCTGCACTAGTGTTTTAGGCCAAATAGTGTTATGATTTGTACGGAGAAAAGAATCGATTTTGAAAATATCTTTAACCAACTATAAGGCACATGGACTATGGAAGATGGTATTAGGACTTATTAGCTTAACACTTATACCACGCGTCTAGAGCACCAGTAGTAACATCAATTTACATAACGTTTCCTCTGAGCTAACCGAGTTGCACATCAACTAGCACTAGTAAACTTGAGATGCTGAGGGACTTTTATTGGTGCTTGACTCAGTGTGGTTTTTCACTGCCCTGCCTTGAGGTGCCTGCTGAGTTCAAAACAGTAGTCAACCTCTACTACACAAATAATGTTTTACAAGCAGGTGTAGTCTATACACCGAGATAATTGACTGCAGCAAGCTGCAAAAGTGGTTGTAAGTTGTACATACTGCAAGTAACATCATCTTTAAAATAATAAAGCTTTAGAATATCTAAAACGTCTTGAAATTCCAAATACGTCTTTCATAGTTACATGCGATCCAATTACGACCTTGGTGCGTATGTAAATCTGTTACGCATGCAAGCAAACACGTCAACTTGATATACTTAAAATATTACGAGTTTACCTTAGATCAAAAACGAGAGCGAGGATCTGATGCACACAACATGCTAATCTAATCTCAGCGTCCCAACCACCATATTTAGTAAAAACAAGAATAATAATAATATATATTTATTCTCAAATAACTAAGTTACAAGAGTCACGCCAGTTTACAGGCTAGATCAAATTGTCACAAATGCTTTCACAATTACTGTAAAGTTATAGCAGTTAAATTAAGTATAAGAGTCAGTTTCTGATAGCATATTTACACCATGTCACTGACAGAAACAGTAAAGTACAGCCACATTTTCAATAGTAGAGTACAAACAAGGAAGGAAGGTGCACAATAGGTTCTTTTGGCGATTTGTCGAGAGCAATAGTGAATTTGTTGGGAAAGGTCATATGGAACGCGCTTGATACGAGCTGTGATCCAGACAGTCATGTACATAGTGTTCATGTCCCCTAGAGTCGCAGAGGATTTCCCACCGTGAATGGGGTTCTGAAAAGGAGAAGAGAGAGACAAAGGCAGCAGTGTGGCAAGTTTATATGTATAACCAAAGCACTACTTAACCTGTCATGTTGAATTAGTGAATACAGTAGTAAGTCAAGATAAAATTCATACTGACCACTTAAATTAAATTAAATTATGGGAATATAAGAATATAACCCACAGATAAGGAGTACAGCAAAAAAGAAGGAAGAGTTGTGCAGTGTCAGGTGGGTAGAAGAGAAGTCGAAGTAAGAAGCTGGATTTATGTACGTTGAAATCAAAAGAGTAAAGTTTGTAAAAAGTAAACATTGATGAATAAAATTTCGCACTATCGAACTGTTTCTTTTTATTATTATTATTATTGAATGCCAACCTCTAAGTCATACTGTAAGCGCCTGAGTAAGAATGTTGCGGGTGTCTCTACAGAATAGCGACCTCAGCATAGTGTCGGAAACATGAACCACAGAAGTAGCAAGCGTATAATAGCAACCTCAGTGTTACTGATTAGTCATCTCATCAATCTAAAGAGCCGAAAGCAAACAAAATGTTCTGCCCCACAAACATGGGTGGTTTGAAGTCATCGCCCACACCATCAATGTTTGCTGGTCAGTAACTCCACCCTCCCTCCTTTTGTGTTGTTAGGCTCATGTTAAATGTTTAAAA